>DWJS01000271.1:0-12301 GCA_018248975.1 Codatractus imalena | reverse complement strand
ATTCAGAAATCCTGACGTGGCAAGAGAGCGAGCAACTACCTTATACGTTAAACTACCAGCGAGACGCCTTTGATTTACTTGCTCATTACAATAACTAATTCATTCATGGAAACAACGAAAAACATTCGGCGGTACGACCGTAATGGATTAAGATCTAAATAATTAACTACAATTATGAGCACGGCTGTTGAGCCGTCGTGGCCGGTTATCTTCAGGTAATAAATACAAAAAATTAACCTTTTCTGAAGATAACAACAAGTGGAGAGTTTTCAAGACGATCCGAATTTTACAACAGCTCATCCGCCCCGCACTAAAGTCAGTGATCCGTCATCTGATCGCCGTAGACGAGGTAATCAAATAGGGTCGTAACGATTTATATTATATGGTATAATGTATCATAAGAAAGAAAACTAGTACGAGGCATTCCAATTTAGTCCTCAGGGGTACCAATGCCTTTATGGCCTATCTCAATTAAGACACCGATCCCGTCTAGGGTTGATTACAGAGGTCAATAGACGTCAGTGGCCACTTATCACATTACTCAATTATTTTACATACTTTAATAATTTTTATGATATGCGAGCTCCCTACGATGTGCGGAGGTACAAATCTGCATGCATGCACTGAATGAATTATACTACGCGCTTAAATGATTCAAAGCGCACCAAATGATAAGAATGTATGTACCAATATTTTTCGCTTTACATAAAGTTTACTTCTTAAATGTAATATTTCAAATCATTCCTCATCAATCCGAATTAGGGCAACGTAATAAAATATCCTTCACAGTCTCTAATGAGAAAAGACATGAAAGGGCGGTGGCCCATATTAGAAAACGTATGTTACATTAGAAGTCTATTCGTTTATTTGTCTTCGGCCGTCATCAAGCCAAGTATTCTGACGCGGCCAGACGTCTCAAGTGCCGAAGTCCCCACGTTACCTTCGCCACACATAATTAAAGTTCGGGTACCATGCACGCCAATATTCCTTAATATAATTCGCCGAGGAACTCGCAAAACTGCGCTCGCAAAACCAATTAATGTCTATGTCTGTAACCAGATAATTGATATTTGCTCTTGGAATGGTTTCAATGCGGATGTCAGCTTTCAGTTGAGCATTGTTTACAGTCAGCGATTTTGGTTTTATTGTAACTAATTCTAAAATGTACAATTCTTGAAATCTTGTATCTTAAGCATGGATTAATATGTATATCAAATGCACTTTTTTCGCTTTCACTAGTGTGTTCTACATTGATGACAGTTCTAGAAATATCCCAATCTTACATGAGGATCCCTGAGGTCGATCATAAAAGTTCACTGGTGCTGAGACCTATGTTGTAACACTCAAGATAGCAAATTTATGCTACAAGATAAAAATAGGCGTGCATGTGGTACCACTTCTGTCTGCAATCTTACTAAGCAATTTAAAGCATCTACAAGTATATGCTAGGTATGCTTCATATACCTTGCATATATCAAAGTAGGTGTATATTATGTGGTATACCTACCTAAAAATGTATCCCCTCTTACTGGCACATGTAGTAGCTCGTAATTTGCAATGAACGGAATGAGTCATGCATACAAAGCACACGCCATTTTTTTTTTAAAAACCCAAATATTGCAATTTTCAATTTTTTTAAAGCTATATATACTCTTATTGGGTTTATTCCAATTTTTAGCATTATTCTCAAAATAGCTTAACTCTAAACATATATGACACCGACGGCATTGTATGATGTGAAGTGAACTCTTTAGTTTTGCGTCTCGAACGTAAAACACGTGTAACTTTAAAAATATTTTTCACACATGAACACAACCCGAACTCGTTGTACCCACACGAAACGGGATATCAAAAACCGGTTGTTATATGTAATTAACCAAATATGTCACGAGCGCACGGTGAGTATCGCGCTAGTGTATCTGTGCGGCGGCGATGTCGTAACAATGGGACGATTACGGTCAGTTTATATTCAAACAAAACGCTACTGTGTGGGATTATCTGATGCCCGACGATCAAAGGTACGTTCGGCAACCGACATACCGTTGTGGTTTCACTCCGAGCTGTCCAACACAGGTATACCACGTAAGACGTTTTATAATTTTTTGATTCACGTCCGGAATAAATTTAAGATTATTCATTCTATATAAAGGACCTAAAACTTCTCAATGCTATTGACCCTTACATTATTCAGATGCAACAAGCGCAACATGAAAATACCGTCGGATATTCTAACAGAATATTACGATATCACACTTCATGGCACATCGTCACAATTACATAATACATGGCGTAAATTGTTATAGGTAACTTTTAATTATTTTGAAGGTTTTTATTTAACACTTAATTGTTTTGGTATTGTGTGTAACAGAAGCCACAGTAGTACACACTCTCACATGTCTAAATATAACTGTTCATAAGGTTTAGCCCTGTAACAGACGGGCATAGGAATAGACGAACATCGGATCGTTAGTAATAGGGTCCCGTTAGCATTCTTTGGATGCGGAACCTTAATAACGAATACTTAAGGTTAATTAATTATAAATTTATTTGAATCGTTTCAAATAGGATGTTGTTGTCCACTCTTAATCAACATGTTCACCTTGTCAATTTACTACAGCGTGTAAGATAAGTGAAGTTTTTATAAGTGGTAAAGTAATATATGTATGATTTTAGAACAGTTTAGTTGTTATTACCGTCACCGAATCCAGTAAAATTTTACGTGTCAAAATTTAGCCGACATCATAAAGAAGTAAGTTTGTTCTACGTTCGTCTGTATGTCTTTATTTGTGTATTTTCATCAGTGTGAACCAATTTTCAAAAAATCCTTCTCAATTTTTAATGAGTATACTGCCGAGGTGGTCCCACATTCACTAAGTCAGGATCTGTCAGTCAGGATCAGAGAAATCGCAGGTAATCCTCAAAAATCACTTCCAAACTTTACTTACAACATTCTACGTATACAATTGTATATAATGTAATTATTCTTATTTAGTCTGTAGTGATATTGGAGTGCGTAGTCTTTTTTGTTAGTTTTTATTTTTATTTAATCCTGTAAAGTATAGACATATTTATAACTTGAACAACCATATTAGGTACTATACTGATAATACAATATTATTTACAAGTACCCACCATTTAAACAAGCGAAGCAGAAACGAATATGAGCGATAAGCGAATTAAAAAAATATTTTATGCAACTTTTAAGCCATCGACATAACAGTTAAGCATATACGTGAACAAGCTTGAGGCGGTGTCAGTAAAAACTTTAAGCCTGCATCGTTTATGCCATCTACAGAGCCCGTCAAGACAGAGGGGCGAGCGATAAAAACGATAGCACTGCGCATACGAGTGTCGCGTTACGATGAGCTCGTATAGACAGAGTACACTCACAATAGATATTTATACTGTACTAACATTAGGATATCGAGCTTAGAGTTACAGTAATAGCGCACGAAAAGAACGCGAAGGCCGTTGCCATTGACACGAGGAAGACGAAAATTACATAAGTGGCACCGTTCAGTTCAGTTCGATCGGCGAGGTCAATGTCGCGCGGAACAAAGATCGCGAAAGTGGTCCAACGTTACGTCGACGAGCCTCGAGTCGGCCCCGCACGGATAATTGCGATGTAATCGGCGTAATCCATCCGCGAACGGAGTCTTGTTTCCATTTACGGCGCGCGCAGCTTGCGGCCGCATAGAAGAAACAGCTGACCACCGGCACGCGCCCCGTTGCATATTAATGTCGCCACCCGCCGCAAAAACACGTATAAAATCGAAATGCTACTATTAAACATCGAACCAGTTTGATGTGCAGGCGCCTCAATTATGCAATCGTCGTGCGAACATCGTATCGAATGCACTATAAATCCAAAGTGGACTTCAGCTTGAGCGGTTGTAATAGGATAATCAATATCTGTTATAACATGCTCAGTTTCGTTTTTGCGTCGACATGCACTCCGTATACGGATTTATAATTCATTACAAAATTACATTTTCATTCGCCTCTTTGCCATTTGAGCAATACCAATCCTCGATTAAGTAGCAGATTACACGCGATTCTTGTGATTAATTATGAAGAAACTTCCGAGTTACTGAATTAGTCTGCACATTTTACTTATTTTCTGAGTCATTCTGCACATTTCCGGCGTTGATTATTTCGACTGGATCGATAGAAGCCATAGGAGCTGACACTGAAGGATCCGGCTTGTCAAACATTGAGATGTGAACAATGAGTTCGTTGAAGGGATCTTATTGTCTCCACACAAGCAAAATCGTGACACTCCCTAACACGACGCCCCAACTGCCAAGCATCCCCTTTGTTATCATCTAATCGAAAATAGAGACACTAATTAAACGTAACTATATAAAAAAAAAACATCGGACAAGTACAAATAGGACTCGAACAAGATGGGTTCCGTACTGCCGTCGTTCAGATCAAATCAAAATAAAATATTACGATATCACACTATTAAGTATTTGCACATTGCTGTAACGATGTTATACTTATTACGGTACATAATATACAGTCCTGTTTCAGACGGACATCGGTGCATTAGTAACAGGGTTCCGTTCACACGCATTTTGTAAAGAACCCTAGAAATACATGAAACATTTAATGGACAATTACGTTTAATACAAACGACCGACCGGTGTCTATTTCATTTTAATTTTGCATCATAAAACTTTACAGCTCATTAGTATCGAAATTTAAGTGTGTCAATATAAACGACGTGTTTAATAACCATTTACATTTATGCCACATTTATCGCTTTCATCTACATAAACTCCATTACGTTTTCTTGTGCGTGCACCATTACCCTATCCTTTCTATATATAATTAAGGTGATAGCTAAATCGGCAACATTATTCAATGCAGTTACATTTCATGTAATTCGCCGTCAACGGGTTTAAGTATGGCGAGAAGTTTATCAATCTTTATTAGCCGGCGCACCTCAGTTCGCTCGATAAGGATGCGGGATCATTCATCAACGACATCGGCAAGTTTCATCGAGAGCTGTGTTTTATCTACACTGTCTAGAGTGACACATGTTGTGTGCCTCAAATTACTTACATACTTAGCAATTGTTGTGATTAGTGATAAAAGAGTTGGTTTCTATCAAAATTGATAGCCAAAGGATTACTATTTATTGACTATATATACTATCTTCTCCAATACCTCTCTATACATACCTCATGTTAAAAAATCCGCATTATATACAAATACCGCCGGATATCGTAAAAAAATATTGCGATTCACTTAATGTGAGTACTTGCACATTGCCGCAGATGTATGCGTGTATTCATAATTTTAGCTTTGGTTATTTTTTAACCTTATGTTTTATTATTTAATTGATTATTTACTGTCATATCAACCAAAGCGATACATAATCTGAGAAAATTTCAAGCCTCCCTATTACGGTTCATAAGAGTCCAGGTCTAATTGGCACCTTTTGACTACGGGAACCCTGAAACATTATTAGCATATATATTTTTTTATTTAGTTATAGAGGCACCTTTTCCTTCGTATAACCCTAGGCTATAAAGCTTAAGCTCTATTCAATCGACCAAGTCCATAATTTAGTGTGTTGATCTAGCAGCTGCAACATACATAGACGGCTAATGGACGCTAACTCGATAACCCAAGGTGTTCAAAGGGGTGAACGGGAACCCCGAACGATATTTTATAATCGGAACGTCGTTAATGAATGATAATTAAGTTGATAGCCTGTTCATGCATTTTGATTTACTTCCATTGGTAAGTGATGATATTTATTAATAGGACATTTTTAAGACGTTTTTATATCGGAACACTACTACATATTTTTATTATTCAATAGTATCATACACCTATAATTAGTTTAACTATTATAATTATTTATTTCGAGTTGGATTTAACGTTTGTAGTCTCTTTGATTTTAATTATTCTCCGCTGCTTCATGGCCTCTTCTTGATGAAGTTGGTGGATGAATAAAAAGAGTTTTAGCTACATTAGCTACACGCGCATAGGTGGAAACTTAAGCATTTAAGAACTTAATACTGAACCCTCAGACTGTTTTCACTGAATGAAAGCTATTTATAATAAATAATTAAGATATAAAACGCTCAACATCTCAAAAACAACAAGGTACTGTGTGCTATATCTCGGACCACCATTTCGTGAAACGAAGTCTCTACATTTATACTCACAAAAACGTATTATCCATTAGTGCAATGCTACTACACACGATATCCTTCTTTGCGATACGAGATTAGGGAAACGCATTGTAAAAATAAAATCCTTTCCACGAGACCTAGGTTCAGAGTAAAGCTACCTTGTAATGCAAGATTTACTTAATACAATAGTAGTGAATACAGTGAATATGGTCCAACAGTTTTTGCAAACGTTGTCAATTAATTCAATCACCTGAGCAACGATCACCAACATTCATCCAACGAATGCCTTACACGACCATTACGTGTCAATAAATAGTTCAGCTGCAGAAAAGCTCGTAAACCAACTCAACACAGCTAATTGCCGCAAATCGTTTTAGCGTATGTGACTTTATGCGTAAATTTAAAAGCATTTGAACGCCAATCGACATTAGAACAGGACAATTCCTGTCATTAGACAGTTCAACGTGGCCATTAATTTTCCATAATATGCTGTGAGCGGTTCGACCCGATGCACGTATCGGGCGTAATTTTTGCTTGTGAAAAAGGACTATGTTTTTGTTTGTGGCAGGTGTTTCGAGGTCGTCGACGTTAGACCTTTCTAGCTTGTCGCGTGCCCTGCCCGTCCTGTACATTGCGCTGTGCATACGGCTGCGGCCATTAATATATGATTAGATGCCGCATTCCCATGCCGTGCCGCCGTTCCCGTCTGCACGGCCGCTCGCTGTCAGCACTCCGTTTTTCATGAGCCCTATGAAACTGACATTTAAATGACGCGATAAAGCTGCTTACGCGCTAGCGTATTGAACCGTTCGCACTGTCATACACGATTAATTTGGAGAAATTAAATGGGATCAGATTTTCTTTCCATAGCTGAATAACTTCCGATGCAGCACATTTTTTTTTATTAAGAAGAGACCGGCTGAAATTTCAGTTTCGATTACTGCAAATTTCGGCATAAAATCTAGTTTCAACCACATTTAAGCCTTCGGCAAGAAATCGGCTGAACCTTCGGTCACACTGAAACTTATTATTCGTGTGTTGTCGTGTACCTACCGTTCGGCTAATTTCAGTTGAAAGTATGGACTCGTTGTCGCCAGCGAAGTTAAGCTGAGGTTATTTGTTTTTCTTGCCCTCAAACGGTTACCTATCACAAACTGAAACCATGGTCGAAACTCAGTTTCGGTTTCGGCTAAAAATGAATTTCGAGTAGACAAGAATATTAATTGAGAACGATACATATAATAATTGTAATCAATAAATAAACATATTGTGATTTCATTAGACAATATTAGCCTTTCCTGAGAAAGATACTAAAACCTTACGAACAATAATATTGTTGGTGATACCTATGGGGTTGCGTTTGACCGCAATCTGATCTAATTTTGTCAGACGCGGTCTAGAGCGTAACAAACTTGTCAATAAGATGCAATAATCACCTTTTCTTTGACTACTTACAAGTTAAAGATGACAGGAAAAAGAGCTCTCTCTCAACGTTCAATTCTTCACGTTTACTACAAACGTGGATAAGACCGACTTACATTCAACGTACATACGGATGGACGAACACGGATAAAGCATACAGGCCTTTACGTTTAACGACAATGAAGTTTCGAGTTTCGCCAAATTAAATTACTGAGCTCTGTTCGCGTACTGATTTGTCTGGCGTTTAAAAATATGTGAACGTCCGTAAACATTTACTCGTATGTTTAAACGATTTAAAAAAAAAAACGAGTAGTTCTTTGTTCGTCTGTAGTTTTTTTTTATAAGTAGATTTCAATGATTATTTTTTGGTATGATAGAATATGCTTTAAGGGTGGTTTAAAAAAAACAATTACGTAAACGCTTTAGCTCATTAGTAATAAAAAAATAAATATTAAACAAAAAATATAGATGAGACTAAATTTTAAGCATGGCAATAAACTATTACTATTGTGTTTCTTCATTTAGTGTTGCTGAGGAACAAAAGTGCGGACATGTTTTTTTTAAATCGTAATGTGTAGTCATGTTAAGACTACTTACCCACTTAATATGTAAAAACGTGCAGATATTGAGGAGCATTTTGTAATAACATCGATTCGATCGATTTTAAAATTTTGACAAATAAAAAACATTTCTAAAATACTCTAAACAAAAGTTTCGTTTCTAACTTTACAATGTAAGACAATAATATTTAAAGATAGTATAGATTGTTGACTTCAAGAGTCGTTTAAAGAATATGTTTTGTATAATATATCTTGTTATAAAGTTGTCCAGATAAATGTGTTAACACAAAACGAAGTAATAAACGATTGTGTACTACATTCTTACAAACAACTAGAATTTAAAATCGCAAAAAGGATATGTGATAATTGATAATTAAATAATAAATGGATAATTGAATTGATAATAATGTTAACGGAGTGTAACGGAATAACTTCTATAAAAAGCGCTTAAAAATATTTTATTCGCTGATTTAATGGTTTTCAACGAAACGAACCGACCAATTTCCCCACTAGATCATTGATTATACATTCCGGTCGTGTCTTGATGATAAGAAATCGAAACATCTAACGAAGTCAAACGAAAAGGGGGAATGTGATAAAAAATTCCGTGACTAATCAATACAATTCACTCACTGTCAACTTTAACGAGTTACTGGCGATTCCTTTATTATAATTGGTGATTATCAATAATATTTCCGTAATATGTGACTTTAAACGTTTTAAACGATGTAAAAAGAAACAAGATTTTAATAAAATGTGCAAGGAAAATCAACCGATTATTCTATCAGACCAACAAACTCTCCGAAGTCGAACCCTTTGTGGTTCGACTTCGTAAGCAACACTGATCTAAATCTGCCCAATAACAACAGCGTTAAGAGCTATTGTTTTGTGGTTTGAAGGGTGTGGTAAAGAAGAGATATTTATACGAGGCATTCCAACTTAGCCCTAGGAAGGTAGCAACGGATATGTTGCGTCCTTCCGCAACTCGTCAAGAGATGGCGCCACAAGTATTACTGAATCACGCTATCAGTTTTCTCAATATCTTGCATATATAAGCTCCGAACTGAGACTATTAGAGCACAGCCCCTCCCCAGGCACGATCACCTAGCTTGGCGGGATATCTCCCTTTGCCAAACGTGTATGAACGGTGAGGCCAATTCTTTTTGGGGTTGATTACATCTGTCCATGGGCGGCACTGTCCACTTACCATCAAGCCAACTACGCTTGCACTTCCATGTCATATAAAAGAATACATAATTTTAAATATTACATTACGTTATAAATCAACGCCGGGCGGCATGTTCGATAGTACGGCGAGATTTGTAATTATAGGATAGCGAAGAGAATGCGAGGTGTCGAGACATCGCGATAATATCGAAACGAAACATTTTCGTTTGGATTTGTTGTCCGGCGGACGTTTAATCGTGGTATTTAATAAAACGATCGAGCCGCGGTAAGCGTCTGCAAGCTGATTTATCGCGGTACCCGTGTGAATATCGATTGGTGAGATGTCGACGTTGATGCATAACGATATATTTATTATTCATCCGTACATATAACCGTTAAATACAAAGGATTTTGTCTTACAACTGCTGATAACACTGTGACGCCGTAGCCACGACTGTACATTTTTAACTTAGTTTAAATACAGGAAAAACGTATTTTTTTATATATTTATATTTTATAAATGTATTTTTTATAATTCTATTGAATTGTAAATGAGAGTAAAGTATTTTTTAATTTATAAAATACAATCACCAAATATCGGCGATCATAAGACAAAAATATTTTGACTATCCGTTTGTATCTTGATAATTTAAAAACATAATTCTTTGTTTTTTAAATACAATAACATCTGTGTTACAAGATACATATATTACAAAGTAACCTTTTCAGTATAAATTTGTTCACTACATAGGAATGCAATCAATAATTACATAAGTGCTATACCATAAACGTAGCATCGATTTCCATTCCTCAGTCGATACCCGGAGTTAACGCATTCTCTAACTCAGGCCATAGATCAACACACAATAAATATTTACAGTAGCTCTAAGAGTACGTACGTAGTATAAATTTTATCGGTGCATTTGTGAAATTTAATATTTTTATACTCATCGATCGATCTAAAAATACTCGTTAATCTTATCGATATATAAAAATACTATTGCGTCACAACTATACGAATAAGTTAGGAAAGAGGTCTCTAGGTCTACATACAAATGTTACTCAATAGTAGGTACTAAAAGTGAAAACAAAAGTTAAACAAAGTTAGCTAAAACCACACTACTTAGTTGCAGGTATATCTACACATATATTATCCAATAATGCAAATCACATTAAAACAAACCATATAAAAAATAAATACAATATTTACTTTTCACACCATGTATTTACATTGTTAAAAAAAATGCTTAAAAAAGTCTTCTCTAGTGATTGTGACACACATTTCACGTAATTATGACATTACATGATGTCATGTGACGTCACACTGCTTGAGGGTGGGAAGCTTAAGCGTGGATTAAATTAAATGGCTTGGCTAGCTTGGAGGGTGGAAGGCATAAGACTGACTTAACTAGCTACTACTAGCTACTAACATTACGTTACACATTAATATAGTATTCTTATTTACTTGTTTTTTCGCGCGGTTTCGTACGCGTGGAATGTTGGACTTTTAGTTAACTGTAAATTCCTATCTCTTATAATCTCTGGTTCTCAGTAAAGTATTAAGATGAAAAATGCAATACAACTATGAAACATCTAGCAATACAACCGCATCAAACTTCATTAAGTAGTCTTTGTATGATACACGTTCTATTGGACCTATAAAGGCCACTCACATTTTTTTAAATATCTCCTATGTACAGAAAAAAACATAGACCAGTCACAGTTTTAATATCTATCTATATTAAAACTATCTATCTAGATATGTATATAAAAATATTGTAACTAAAATTGTATATAGACTTTCTGTAGTGCAAAGTTGTCACGTGAACAAGCTAGCTCACTTAGTGTCGCGCGTTTCAACCCTCACATTGTAATCGAGCTTATATCCTTTATTAGAAGCGACAACATTATTCACATACAATTGCATTAGTTGGCAAAACACGTAACATGTTCCGCGAACGGACGAGAAGCTGTTCTCGCAATGTATCGGCCGTGTAATAAGACAATCGTCCATTCTTACATCGGAGGGCATGTACCTTTCCTGTGAAAGGATTTTCCTTTTTTATAACGAGCATTTAGTCCATCAGATGGTAGGTGGGCATTGCCACCCATGGACATATGTAATCAACTTCAGATACTATTTGAGTGCTACCAGCAGTCGGCTATAGATGCGATGTACTCTTGAGGACTGAATTAGCTTACTTGGTAAAGGTGTATCTTTGTAAGGCGCATGATTAAAGGTAGCACGGCAGCTCATAACTGCTTCCCGATCATAGGTAGCCGTAATCTCCGGCTTAAGCCCTATACGAGGCTCGGCTTAAAAACCCCGGTGAAGCTGCCTGCTCAAACCTGCTATGACCAACAGCAACTACAAATTTCGGAAAAAAAAAACATAAGCCGTTACAAGACAGAAACGGGCGCGGCGATGACCTCCGTAGTCGAGCCACGAAGGATCCAATCACCTTTAAAATATTTTTTATAACAAAAAAGGGCTATTCTTATATACCTATATCCTCCCATAACATTCCTATAGAGCTTGTAGGACTAGGCACGTGGTGTATGCAAGAAGTGGCCAATTAATTCATTGCGATGGATGCCACGAAACGGGAGGAAGAGGGGGGGGGGTCTATGATTTACACGAGGCAGACAGATTAGCATCCCATTTAGACAGCGCGTCCCGACCGGGTTTCAGGAGCGCATGAAATATTGATGCGGGTATTATGACCCGCGGAAGCTCACAAGTAGAGATGGGAAGGTTTGTAACGTTTAAACGAAACGCTTAAAACGTTGTAAGTTACTAAATTTTATTTTCGCATATTCTCGTATTGAAAAGTTCTCAGAGGTATGTGAGGTCCACCACCTTTGGAAATTTGGTAGATTAAGACCTGATTTTTTTGAGAAAACAAAATTCTATATCCAAAGTGGACAATGATTTTGTAGTGTTATGTCATTCATGAATGTGTGTTTAGATCTGGCATGCTTGGCTAAGAAATGGGTTGC
>DWJS01000270.1:0-12319 GCA_018248975.1 Codatractus imalena | reverse complement strand
ATCTATGACTAATTACATGTTAGCACATAACCAGGCATATTTCGGCACCTTGTGTACATATTAACTGATGTACAACATTAAGCAACATTGGGCACAGTTCATAGTTGAATAGGTGAAACTTGTAGCAAAAATTAAAGAAAACTCCATGTTTTGTTATGTAACTGGTTACTTACGATATACAAAACTGTTCGCCGTGATCACGATCCATATAACTGCGTCAAAATATTGGCAATAAATAAAATGTATTGTGAGTAACCCGTTGCATAGCAAAATGTATAAATTCAGCGATAATATGACGCTTCCATGCTTCGCGCAATGCAGGATCGCTTGTGTTGTTATATTATAGCTACCAGGGTTTATTTAAAAGGTTGGCTTACTCCAAGATGTTTCCACTGGATCCTTTGAGATAGGAATAAATCTGTGATGCACACGCACGAGATAAAATTTCTGTATTTTAGATTAGGTTTAGGTTATAGATATCCAAGAAAAGTAGTAACCCAAGGTAGTTAACCACTTAGCATCAACTGAAATTGTATTGCAATCCGCAAGTTGGATGGCTTTACTTGAAAAATATAAAAATAGTAAAGTAAAAGTAAGACTATAATCAATAAATACTTAATTTTTGTAGGTTTAAAGTCCTCTGAGCGCATATCAGTTCAGGAGCAGTGGTCGAACGGCGAATGTCCGTGTGTGTGCGCGACCGTGTCGTTCGGCATGGGCGTAGACAAAGCCAGCGTACGCGCTGTAGCGCACTGGGGTCTTCCACAGAATGTTGCTGCTTATTATCAGGTTACTATCAAGATTTTTTTTAACTCATCATTTCAAGCGTGCACTTAAGTGCTACAGAGGGCATGTAAAGCCATTGGTCCGGGTTTATATCCTAGGAGAGCAGTCAATATGCCACTTTGGAGGCCTTATTATCAGTTTGAAAAAATCTGACGCAGGTTGGCTACTTACCCATATACCCTTCAACAAATCTCCATTGGAGCAGATGTGGTGTCCGACCCGTGGCAGGCAATAAAATAATAATCGTATTTATTATTGCACTCAATAGTTAAATTATTATTAACGAATGTATAAAATAAAATGTTTTTCTTATCGTAATGTTTAAATCTTGTTGTGTAAAGTAGCGAATATACTTATTGGAGATAAGGTAGAAATGTGTCAATCTCAATATTACTGTTACAAAATACATGTTCATTCATATATTAATAAATCAAATGTTATGTTTGTTATAATTTATTTGTAAATCGTTGCTTATGACATTTTGTTGATTTTCAGTTCTCAGCAGTGTTCAGACTTTTACTAGTTTTTCCTCATTAAAGGACGATTCTTAATTGTTTTTTTACTTTGAATCATGTCATATATAAAAAATACTTAACAGGAGTCTGGTAGAGCGGGACGAGATGGAAAGCCGGCCTTTTGCCGTATCTATTATTGCCGCAGCGAGCGCAACGCTGTCGACTTCCTGCTCAAGGGAGAGTTGGCACGCGCTAAAACGCCCGAGCAAAAGCAGCGGTGCAAGAACTCGTACAAGAGCTTCGAGATTATGGTCAAATACTGCGAGGAAGTCAAGTATATAATTTTATGGATATACTACAATTTAATTAAATTGTTTAATATAAGAATTTATATAAAATAAAGTTCTCAGAGGTGTGTGAAGTTTACCAATCCACAATTGGCTAGCGTGGTGGACTATGGCCTAAATCCTTCTCACTCTGATATGAGACCTGTGCCCAGCAGTCGGACATAAATGTGGTTGATGATGATTATTGTATGTGTATGACATAGTAATAGAACTGTTACAGTAATTTGTATTTTGAGCTTCATTACTAAATTATTGCATTTTGTCTAATTTTTTATATCCTTAAGTCTTATCTATGTGCATAGTATTTTTACATTTACATAAAATCATGATTAACTATAGTTTGTTACGGTTTCTTTACCTTTCTGCAATCGTACCTAGTTAATGATGTTAGAATCCTCCATGATTTAAGTTCAGAAGTAACATTTTACAGCTATTTCTGGATAAAACAGCAGTTTGCAGCACTGTTGTATTCTGGTTTGAAAGGTATGATAAGGCAAAGGCACATAGACACTTTTTACAATCATACACATACTAGGCGTTCTGTCTTATTTATGTTGAAAAATATTGAGCCATTGTTGACATCTGGCCTAGCCTCATTTATTGACAAATTATATCATAGATAATTGAAAGTCCAGTTCACAATGAGCAGATGAAATATCCATTATGATTAATAAACTTTGAAAAACTATTGGCCTTGCCTATTCCCAAGAATAAAAGTGGATTGATTATATTTATAGTAAAGAAAGATGAATATTTTATAAGGTCTTTATTTTTCGGATTTAAATATAACTACATAAGGCATACCAATTACAGAAGCAAGTACATGCAGTGTGTCTGAATTTAGGAAATTTCACGATACTGTGAACGCATCTTTAACCTGCAATTTTACTATTATATTTCTTAATGTGTTGGACCTCAACGATAGCAATGTATCTGACCTGATCTGACCTAGCTGACCTCACGAAAGAGACCAATCATATCTGGGTTGATTACAGATGTCCATGTGCGGCAGTAGCCATCAGGTGGAATGCATACACTTGGTATTTTTTTATTGTAAGAGAACTAGATATAATATTTATTGCATAAACAAACAAAGGTTAAAGATTATAAGAATCACAAATGTACATCACACTATAGTACAATAATAGTTGTAGCAACTCTAGATAATTACTATTCTAATTGCTTTTTTTCAGAAAATGACAAAACTACTTGAATGGCTGTCAGTGGCATCAGCTGCATTTGCAGTCTGGTACTCACTCGTCGGAGGCTACGTCAAGCATCCCATGATAGAAAAAAACATGACCTTCATATTACTATCACCAATCTTATTTGTTATTCTGTTTGGATTATATGCAGTTTTCATTGTCCTGTTTAGAGTATTTACATTTAACAACTGTGAAGACGCAGCTAAGGAGTTGCATGAAGAGATATTAGAAGCAAAACGAGACTTACATGAAAGAGGCTTGCGTTGGTAGATAACATTCCAATAGATTAAGTAATAATTTATGAAGTGTTTTGTATAAATAAACTATATATGATTCTATTAAACTCTATTTTTTAAGAACTTTTGATTACAGTAACCTCGGGACCATAGATAAGACATTTAAAATCAATTTAAATATTTTATGCTCAGATTTAAGTATTAATGTAGTTCAAATAACAGTGTAGGCAGTACAAATCTTATTGTACCAGGGTAATGAATGATATTATTTAATTTCTAATAATCTACCCGCACTGAGCTTATGTGTAATTTTAGTTATAATATCCTTGTTGTATTGCCCTAATATAAGTGACGTTTTGTCTATATGCGAGAGAACAGACGGTTAAGGAACCTGGAAATGGAGACCAAAACCATCCTCCCTTCCTGATCATAGTCTTCTGTCCCCCCAGGCTTGAGCCCCATCAGGGCTCGCCTCAAAAACCCGGTAAAGCTGTCAAGGCCACTATGGCCAACAGCAACTACACAATTCGAAAGCTCTAACCCAAATACAGTTAAACAAAAATCTTGTTTTCTATGTTCCATCTGAAGAGATATGCAAAAGTGGTTTGCATTATTGGTGTAGTTAAATAATGATTTAATAAGTTCATTTTAACTATCATTAGACAGTCCAGTTGTAACTAATAAAAGTATATAAACAAAACTATTTATAATTATCTGGAATATTACATACTAACTTCAGTATATTAATGCAAACAAATCCACTGCAAACAAACAGTATAGCGTCATAAGAAAATCATCAATATCATAATGCTCTATTACCTATTACTCAAGTCAATCAGGCTATTTGTCCGAAAGAAATACGTTTTCAATTACTTCAAGAGTCATAAGCCAAAGGATCTATATTTCTTTTCTCGCATGTAATATGTTAATACTGATTTATATTATTTGATCTTCAAACACTAAATTTTGAATTTCGTCACTATGTCAATGATTATGAGAGAGAATTTATCTATGGTAAACTTATTGCCGTATCCAAGATCTGTCGCGTCCATTAGTGAATTTAAATCTGGTCGTTGAACTGGTATCAGAGGAGACGGGAACGGAAGTCGGTGCGCCCAACTCTACTGGACTATACCGCCTCGAGCCGCTCGTTCCGCTACCGACCGGCCGAAGGATTATAGTAATTTTGGACACTGCCATGAGATAACACATAATCTAAATCTTACTTCACACCAATTGAGGTTTTAGATTTTAAGCACATCAAAATTTTTGATAGTCACAATTAGCTCTGGTAATCCTGCTGCAAAGCGAACTTACGCTTATTCTATATTATATTATATGATTCTGCTTTACAGGAACCTTGCCTTACATTTTATGAGTATCTTAAATTGTCGAGAATCGAGCTTTGTTTTTATTCTCCATTGTATTGTATTTGAACGAATTCAACCGATAGGTACCCAAGAAAATTTGTTTTAGATATTTCTCTTGAATAAAATACATGTGAGTCACTTAAATGCCATTTGTAATGGATCCAAAAGGACTCAATTGACATTATTATCCATCTCGCATCTAGAGAAATTAAAAAAGCACTAATTATAATTTGTTAAACAATCAAACAAAAGTTTCAGTTCTCAAATTATGAAAATATTTTCAGTTCCAGTGGTTTTATTTGTTTTTGCTGCCTACTTATTTTTTTTATAACAGAGCCACTCGACCTCCTTTCTCTCGGAGCCGCATGTGGCTTTATTTGTTGCATTGTGAGGGCCGTAATTTGCCTGCAATTAATGTATTAATAGTCCAGGTAGGTACTCACTCCCATATTGCACTTTACATTACCGTTATTAGAGAACTTTGTCAAAGGCACAGTTTCCATCCTAGTATAAGTACCTTTTTATAAAAATAAATAAAAAAAAAAACAATGAAAATGTGTACATAATACTGACAGAACTTTTTTTCTACAGTTGTCAGACTCACATCGGTTGCTAGCTTACAGCATTTATAATTTTAATTTATGTTTTCTGATGTCAGGAATAGGTTCCTAAATCAAGTCATCAGCTAAGTCTCATTAAATACCTAATGAATACATAATGTTCTAATTTATTCTTACAAAACTTTTCATTACTTCTTTCAAGCAGCGAAAGTCGACAGATTTGAAATTAATAATTAATTAACCTGGTCTGAATGAACTCGTCAGTCACGATAGACATTTTATTATTACGCTCCTCGTAGAAATCGATTCGGATGCCTACACAATGCTAGACAGATCGTAGCGTGCCTCATTATACTGAAGCGTCCGTTCCCACGGCTCCTGTATTTTATTCCGCGTAAAGTATTCCTCGTACAATACCTTTGCGACAAGCCGTCAAGCTCATAATTGAATTATGTGGAGCACGGCAATTCTCGCGTGCACTTAACGTCGGTTGATTCACGGCTAGATTTACGTATCGCGAAATACCCTGGATTCCATTTAGCATGACACCTGACCCTGTTCTACTTGCTGGATAATCTCTACGGGTCGAGAAATTGCAAGAAATGAGAACATAAATGGTTCTGCATGCTATAATGATAACTATGCCAATAAAACATTACTGATCATGCTAAATGTGTCACATATAATTGCGATATTAGCTCTTACCATCAATATTTGTGTATCTCATAATATACCTACTATGCAGAGTTTATGTATACCATAAACCTAGGTGTACTCTATGCCTAATAAATAGTAATATTTTGTATCTTGATTGCGTAAGGTTTAATTTTAGAGAATGTACAATCGTACATATTAATTTAAAAGCTTTGCATGTTAGGTGAACATTAAAATTATATGCCAAAGGTTACAGAGCGACAGACTGTTGTTCCAAACTTAGTGTTTAAGATGCCAGTTCGCACTTGCAAGATAAGAGAAAAACTAATATATTAGAAATTTCTGGAGAACCACTACAATACCTATCTCCTTATAGCACCTTTAGATTGAATGCCGTAGTGACGCAGATAAAAGTCTATATTGGAGACATGTACAACTATGCGTTGAAGTGTAGTAACGCCTCTTTGATTGGCTTCACATAGGGCTCCTGTACTAATATGCGATTGGCTACAGGTCTATAAGTTGCAGAGGCTATTCTAACATCAGATGTAGGGCGTTATGTCGGTTTTTTAGAAAAGTAACTGCCGCTACGCTTCGAGTCGCAAGTGATAAATTCATTCGCGAAGCAATGGACTGGTTGAATGGTTACAGTATTGAGCACGTCGTGCGTAATGCGGTTTCAGTTATTTCATTTGTAAGTATGAAAGGGACCTTTCAGCAACTCGCTAAACTAATTTGCTTTGAAGGCTACATTTCAAACCCAGTGGGTTCTCACATTTCACCCAGTTGTGGGTATTCCATTTCGTACGTGTCTGAAATGTAACACGCTTTAAAAGCTTTACAACATGTCGCCGTTATGTAATACTTGTACAATTCATTGCCATTCACTTGGAGATAGAAGTAGATACACTGTATCACAATATTTTATCACACTAGATGTTTGTATTTTCTTATATCGATATGTGAAATAAGTACCTACTATTGGTGTGGTGGTACTATTGGTACCATTAGGTGGTACCAATAGTACCACCATACCAATAGTAGGTACTTACATAATGGTACCACAAATTTGAAGAGCTGTTCTGGGTTTGTGTGCTTCTGTATGTTATGTCTTCGTGTTTCATCAATTTGTCTAAGATACCTTCAATCTGGATGAAGTAATAACAACCTTGGATCACACATGGAGAGATGCGTATGTTTTATTTAGCTTTCGAATTATTACGCAGTTGCAATAATAACTGAGCCGCGTTAATTAAACTTAATTAATTATTTGTGTAACTCTGGATACATTTGTCAAATTCGATTAAATAAAAACAAATTATCATTGCAGGCATCTATCACACCAGGTCTGCGAAAAACTAAATTTCATTTGGACATATACGTAATTTGTACATGATACGTGTCTAAATCAAAGTTGTTTAGTTCTATTGATTTGATATACTAACTCTTGGAGACGTGTGCAATTTTTAGAATGTTTCAACGAACTATAAATCTTATCTGCCGGTACATATTCTAATAAACTTCCTTCATCTTCACCTTCGGTCTGTACATGAAAAGCGAGTGAATCAACAGTATCGGCCTAGCAACGGCCGTGACGCTCAATGTTTATATTCGCTCATATTCTGTTTACTCTATAATAATTTCATTGACTGAAATGTTTTACGGAACGTTAGATCCGTGCAAATTGTACATATATAACTATTTTATGACCGCGACATCATCTATGGATTTCAGGCTAGGGTCCAGAGAGAAAAATGTATATTAAAGATGTTTTGTGTGTTATAATAGTCGTTACGCCATTTCATTCATCGGGAATAAAAGTATCGTACGTACATATTTATCCAGGTTATATACTATATCTGTGTGCCAAATTGTATCCAAATTAGTTCAACCATTTTTCCGTGATAGAGTAACAAATATCCGAGCATATACACTTTCAGGTTTATAATTTTAGTAGGTGGAAAGGATTGCTCTGCCGACGTTATGCGCACGCCCGAACTGCAAAACGATCGACAAATCTTTCCGTACAGGAAAGCAGATTTTTCCTTCTGCTCGTGCCGCTAGGGCCTAATTTGATTCAATGTGAGGCTTTTAGACTCTTACTTCCCTTAATTTGGGTTGTTTTGTATCTGATTTACTTTCGGGCTTCAGAGTTCTCCATGCCGTTCCAACATACAGAACAAAGGAAGCGTGTTATCTCCAAACGTAATACCTATTTAGGTTATTTGGCGTTCAAGTATTTTGAGGATAATTTTCTGAAGCGGTAGTAACTTTTTTGCTTATGTGACTAAATGCTTTCGAATGAGGATTGGACGACAAACTCTATTTGCCTTTAAGTAATTTATTAAGAAAACGATGTATGGAATCACATATAGTGAAGAATTTCACAGTAGTACTTTACAGTATTATTATGTTCTATATACATACTATTTTATCTCCTTTTTTCATAATGTTCTTGTCCATAGTTAAAACAATAGGGCCAGGTAAGGGGCATACATTTTATGGATTTAAATCCAAGTATGCCATAAATTAAAAATTTACTATGAAATCTCTGTCTGTATTGCTTTTAAAGACCTATGCAAAGATACTCTACACGCTTATGTGAACCCTAAAAATTGTTCCCAGCTCTCGCAAAATTTTAAACATGTATCAAATGTTCGATCATCGAAATCGTTAGACTCGCCACTATTCAATTTCATACTGTTGTTGAAACAACCTTCCCTCAGTAGAATACCGTTCCTCTACTCTGCAAGGCAAATCTAATATAGGAAATTGATTCGCCTCGGTGGTTTATTCACTCCGACCTCGCTGCGACTTGGATCGAGGTGAGGTAAAACTATTATCCCCCATTCGATTGCGTTAGCCTATGAACAGGTTCTGTGGAGAAACTTCGTGTTGTCATAAGTATGAGCTCTGAAACTTTGATAGCATTTCGGGAAGCTCATTACAGGAGACGTTTTAGACTTAGAATATTCCTAACCGTTATGTCGTGTAACTGGAAAGGATATAGAAACTTTATTTTAGATATCGCACTTTCATAGATTTATTTGACGCTTTGTATCCTTCATATTTTTGATTACTTAAATAACATAATTAAAAATATTTCGCGATTCATCTTTAGGTTTATGTACCCCCCAAAAGCTGCTAAAATGTTACTAAGAATTTGCTGTCCGCCTGCCTGCCTGTCAAAGGCCTGTATCTTACGAACCGTAACAGTTAAACACTTGAAATTGTTACATATTGTGTTCTACTATGGCTATAACAACACAAAATATAAAAAAATAAGGAGTAAAATAGTAGCTTTAAAAA
Source organism: Codatractus imalena (assembly GCA_018248975.1). Lineage (NCBI taxonomy): Eukaryota > Metazoa > Arthropoda > Insecta > Lepidoptera > Hesperiidae > Codatractus > Codatractus imalena. The sequence goes on along the minus strand of DWJS01000270.1, from coordinate 3,397 downwards.
TTATAAAAGTTATCTACGCCATCTAAAGCCATTGCGGCGTTTTTCGAGTGCCCGTGCGAGTATCACATGAAGTGTGATATATCACATGGACTGTGTTTTGTTATGATATCCGACGGTATTTGTACATGATCCGGTTGCCGCAGAACCCTACGTGTGTGAGCCCAACTCGCACTAAATCGATTTTTATATTTCGCTTGATATTTAGAATGACACATGATGTACAAGTATAGTGAATCGGTATGGTGACATGGTTCACACACCATCCATGTCCTCACTCATCCTAGATATCTTCAACAAAGTGTGATTAAAAAAAAATCAGTTTCATTAATGTTTGATATGACTAAATCCCCAAAAACAATTCGTTTCGTTAAATTAATTAAGAGACACCAGATTACTTCAATTTGGAAGAACCTAATTTAAAAAGGATCGTCTCGAGCTACTTTAATCCAATTTAATGTCCGGGATGAGGACAGACTATCTTAGAACTATTTCCCGTAATAACATCATTAATCTCTTTAATGACAACAAGGTCGAGTAGCTCCAAAACTAAATGGATTCTACAATATTGGAAATAGGTTGAGAGTATATATAGCGCACCTGAAACGTAAAGGCTATCTAAGCCCACCCTAGACTGTATTGGCCATTTGAAGAAATAAACCTCCAGCTTAACGACGCACTCAAGTAAATAAATTTGATTTATGCGGCAATTTTGGCTCCAAACATGTACGACGGATAGTCTAATCTCTTTCACTACTATTACAACTTTTATTCCCCAAAGGGCGTCCTGAAACATAAGGTGTTTTGGCAATCATAGTTCTAAACTACTTACACAGTATCATACACTTTTCCTTGACATTCTATCATCTCCCTCTCTGGTTCAACATTGTGATGGAGGGACAGTTTGTGATACCTGTTATAACTTTTGCTGATTTGATTAGTGATATACTTGGAGTTCAGAGTATGTTTTCCTCTCTGATTACTCATTGACCTATTAATAAGCTATACATATAGTCATATAATATGCAAGTGTACGTTTTTGTGGTACATTTCGATTGCTCGTGTGCTATATTTATAATGGTCAATCGTGTGCTGATATTCTGACTGAGTTAATTCTAAAAATTCACAGGTTAATTCTAAAGCTATATTCTTAAAACAAACGCTAGAACACCGATCTAAAATATAGTTTTAACTATTAGGAATTTGTTCAACAGCGAAAGTCCACTTACTCGGTATAATTAAATGGCTTTTAATAAGTTTAGAATCAGAACAAAGTGAAAAACAGAAAAACATCTCTATTATAAAAGAATGGGGTGCTGCATATCTATTGTTATAAAAGTATTTGTTTTGTGAAATTTTTGGGTATCTGAAACGAGCCTCCTGTAGCACTGAACGCAAATCTTAGTAGAGTTGAATCTGAAGAGTAGAGAATAATCTCTTCTGCATGGCAAAACTGCAATCGTTTCCTATTATGTATTCTACAACGTTACAAACTAAATTTTATATGACTGTGGTACTTCGGCAGTTTAACTCTGTTAACAAAGAGATCTAATATAACTGCTGTGTTCACAGCAGTAAAGCTTTACTGCAAAATAAAGAAGATTCTGCCAATATTAACCACTACGTAAGCAATACTTCGGATAAACAGTTTTCACTTAAGGTGTTCTTGTAAATTGGACTTGTAAACGGTACGCTTTGCAATAAGTATTGTAGTTTTATGGGCACGTTTTGGCACCGAGTTTGTTCGCCGGCACACGTCACGATGCTACGTTTACCATCTATTTCTACACGGTACTCGGGTTATTTCTGATATGGTTACCTATGCGAAAGCGGTCTAGCCGTTTTTATCTATATCTAGTTAAATATTAGCAAATGCGGCTCTTGAAGTATTTTGAATATTTACTACTTAGGATTTTTGATCAATCTGTTCTAAGGTTTTGACTCAACGTTTACTTGATGCATACATACATATATTGATGATTTATAGGTTTTAAAGATAAAGTTTAAAAATTTTTGTTTTTTTTTATTAAATTCTGTCATTAAATGAGAAAATGTCTGAAATATATTATAAAACAAACAAAATGCTTTAATACGTTGCCATAAGTGCCATTTTTTATTGAATAGCAATCAAATAATGTGGTCGAAAAGATTACATAAGATCGCTGCCGGGTGTAAAGTAATGAAGTTATTAACTACGTAAGTTCGTTCCCATTTATGAAAAGTTTAAGTAGAGTTGAAACTACTTGCACGGAAACTTGGGCGCTGCCCCTTTGATCATTGCGCAACCTCGGGGCAGTTTTACATCTCGATGAGACTTATTATAAGTTCGATCCGAGGATTAGTCTTTATTAAGACGTTATTGTAAGGTAAGTCTTTTATCGCCGTTAGAAATACGGATCGATTTAATGAAAAATAGTATTCGGAAATTCTCGACTGTAGAACTCTACGTTGGCCAAATGCAAGATGTTTTTTTAAATGATTATGGTAAAATTCGACAAATATGATCGCGAGGTACTCTTATCGTACCAATGTGTCTTATAACAACAATAGTGTGATTAAATTCTGGTTTAATTTATTGTCAAAAAACATATAAATTTCATTCCTAGTTCGTTCATGAGTTGCAGTACATATGTGATCTACTTCAGGTAGGACCAAATCTGCATGACCAAGGTGTATTTTTCTATAAGACATAGCAAAAGAAAACACTTTTCTATTTCTAAAACATAAAAAAGTTTCATTGTTCGTGTAATAATTTCATTAAAGAAGGGAAAGGTGCGCGAATAAAATATTCAATTACCCAATAAAGTTTGTCATTGGTCTGTAGCTTGGATGTAAAAAGTTGGTGAACTCCATCCAGTTTAAATGCAAATGTACAAAATTCGGATGGGGCTCTGAGAAAGCTTTTGTTTCACTATTTGAATACATTACAATAAAGATGCATTGTATTTACGAACCAACGAAATGTGGAAAGAAGCGGAAGATGAAATAAATTTTAAAGATAAATTTACATGCTGCCGTGACGTAATGATTCATTCGGAATGCAGAGTACGGGGCTAAGAGCAAAGCTCCACTAGCGAAGCCTTGTCTCTCCGCCATAATATTTGTGCCTCCGCTCTAGTGCTCTTCTTGACTCGGGAACGCCTCATTACGGGCTTTCAGCACACTTTTAAAATGAGTCATTCGGGATTTACAGCTGACCGCTGATTTATTGCGTCCCCTCCCCACATCGACAACGAACACTGAATATTTAATGTATGATCACGATCCCCCGTCAATTTTAATAGATGCCCGGATTTCATTCTGCCCTTGTTAAAACAAGCGTTCTAGATTATTACGTCAGTTGCGTAATTAGGGTAAAATTACCTAAAAGTATTTCATAAAATATTACACAATGGATACG
>DWJS01000269.1:0-12322 GCA_018248975.1 Codatractus imalena | reverse complement strand
TAGTTCACAGCGCATTTAGTTTTAGCGTTATGTCTCGGTCTAGTTGAAATATGTAGGGTAAATGCAATGATGTTTGATTAATAGTGCATGCGAAGACACGATATCAGCGCGCCCCCCCGGTCTTCCCGCCCTAGGCATCTAATGAGCCTAAGGGTTAATCAGGCCCTGCTTGGATTATCATAAATGTAGCAACATTTCAAATCTTGATCAACAATGGAGTTAAGAGGTTGTAACAAACATTAATAAATTGATGAAATCAAAGTTAATTAAATTTAATGTATTTAATTAAGGATAACTCGAAAAGTACTTGTCATATCTGGTTGACGTTAAGATGGGACCGCACGGGAAGCACCAGCTTTTAATTAATTAAAATCATCCAAATTACTCATTAATAAGTTCTGAGGTAACACACAAAAAAAATACAGACACATTGAGAAGCTCCTTCTCTTTTGAAGGCGGTTATAAATATCAATATATATCAGTAATTTAGAAGGTTGTTTAAGGTTTTCATTCCTTTCATTTCTTACTATAAAACTACCTATTGTATTATGTTATTTTTACATGTCTTCTTTATATAAAGGTTTAGCAATAAATATAAAGTCAGGATAAAACTACTTCGCCACAATCTAGTATCTATATGTATGATGGTATTTTAAATTGTGCAGTGTGGACCACCTTCCGTCCCACATAATATACTTGTCCATGTAAAATAAAAATGTACACCACCTACTTACATAACATGTATTTCTGTAAAGTAAAATGAAATGAAATAAAATGAAATGTATATTTTGCATAGGCCCAGGAGGGCACTTACAAATTGTCAAATTACATTTTTTTTGATTTTCTTATACTACCACCGGATCGGAACAAAACTTCAACTGAGAAGATCTGACAAAAAACTCAATGGGTTTTCTTTTTTTTGTATTGTCAACTATATATTTTTTAAGTCACTTTGTTTTAAGTGTTACATAATATAAAAGCTCCAGTATCTTGCCTTATTTATCTAAAAGGAGAAATTATTTAGGCCAGATACGCTAAGCTTTTACATTGAATATAATATATGGTTACATAAAATTTATTGATCAATCCCAAGCTGCTTTGTCTTCCTACACGGAATCAGAAATTTTGTAATATGCTTACAACTAAGTTTTAATTAACGCTTTAACCCAATATCAACTATCGAAGAAAGAGAATAGCATTACATTGAATCCTGTTATCTCTGTTGTAGGTTTTTACAAATCCCACACTCTGCATGTCAGCACAGTTGAATGTGGCAGCATTGCCCAGTGGCTCCATACCTATGGCGGCTGTGACACCTCTGGCTGGGCTCATCCACTGGTGTGCCCTTGCTCCACTTTATTTAAACGATGGTAAGTCAGTTTTATTGTATTTACTTGTCTCCCATATTCCACAGGATTTCTCCTTCTGGAGGATATTTGTTTAGAGTGAGTTGAGATTTGGTGATGCCCATATACTCATTTTCATTAAGACTCAATCAATAACATTAGGTTAAGTAACAATATGGTGTCCGAGTGAGGAATCTGATTCAGCTGAGCTCTTATTTTTAGTTTAAGTCACATAAAATATTATTTATATTTAATTTGTAAATTACTTTTAATAAAATTATCTGTAGCATTATGGAAGATATTTCACAACAATTACCTTGCATAAATTTTATTTCATTTTCCACAGATGTAGATGTGGTAGAGGTTCCCCTTAAAAAGATAAAACTTGAAGGTGAAAAACACTCTATAGTGAAGACTGTTCATACGAAATCTCTGACCGAGTCAGAGTTGTACATAAAGTTGCATTTGGGAGTGCTGCACAGTTTGAGAGCGGGAAGACGTACCCACGGACCACCAACTGCAGTCAATGCACAGCATTTGGCTGCATTAACTCCGTTAGTTCAAAATTATGCTCATCAACTTTTAAAGAAGGGCATCATGCTACAAAATGATGCTAAATTGCAGGTAATATAGTTATAATGAAAAAATCTTGTGGTAGACCAAAAAGATAGTTTAGCATTGAGAAGTGATAAATTTTGTTCTAAAGTTTGTTTAGGCTCTTGATTTAGGCTTTAAAAACACTTAGTTAGGTTTATTGCAATGATTCTTAAGTGTTTTTTTGGTTTTATTCACCTTTAATGTAATCAATTTCACAGGGTTGCCTCGATAGGATAGGGCAAGCAGTTCAAGTGGCTTTGGCAAATGGCTGTGTGTATGGCAACATTAGCAACCTCCTCGCATCTCTGGACACCTTGCCCGAGAACAGGCTTCTGCGGATCATTATCAAAAGTCACCAGCAGAGCATTTGACATGCACCCAAGAAGAGGGCCAGTGTGTCTAGTATGTAATGACTTGATTACAGTGTTGATAGTGAGTGCAAGTGACATTAGAAAATGTGAATGGTGAAGACACAGTGTTTGTGTGATTGTTACATTAATATAAGTGCATATAGTTTAACTCTTGCTAGTTATAATATATTGTATTGAATTAAATATTTGGAAATTATTTTACTTAACTTGATCTTTTCATTGCTTAGTGTTGATATAACATGCCTCCAATATCTAGGTCTAAATTGATATGTTTTATTTTTTAATTTCAGTTTTCAATACCTACTATTGTTAACAAGTTATTGCAAAATATTCTAAACTTTGTTTAAGTCTTCTTACTATATTATATAATAATGTGTTTTTATATATTGTTACTGAATGATTGAAAAACTTAAAAACTATCTTGTAAATCGAATTGGGACTGCATGTGCACTAAAATGTTTGGTATTTATATATAAAACTGGTGAGATTAATATGTTAATGCCCTATGATTAATCATGAGAGGAGTTGTGAAAAATCTCACTGTAATTTGTAACAATTTTGCACTAGATGTGTTTAATATGTAAATAATAATGTAATGTGCTGCATATGTACAAAATAAAATGGATATGAAATTATCAACATTAATTTTATAGTATAAAGTGTTTTATTAGAATGGCTTAAATCTACGACTCTGCTTTATTTGTGCTATCTTCCTCTTGTCCTCCTCATATTTTTGCCTTAAAGCGACAATGTGTTTCATCTTGGATTCCCTAATTTGGAAGGTGTAAAAGTTTTTGAGTTCCTTTCGTTTCTTGTTTTTCTCTTCCTTGGCCATGATTTTATTTTCAACTTTTTCTGTTCGAGCAAAACTTTGGATCTTGCCTCTCTTGGTGACAGTTATCCAACCCTCGTCGTCCTCTTGTTCCAGTTGTTTTTCCTTCTTCTCTGTTTGTTTTAATTTCTCATCATGGGTTTTCATGAACTCCTCTACACGTTCTTTTAAGACTTTTGGAAGGAGAACAGAGTTGTTATACTCGTTTATCCATTTATTAATACCCAACTGAATTTCATAACCATTCGAATTCATTGGACTAAGGTTAGTTAAATTTAAAGCCTTGTCTAATTCGGATACTTTTTCGAAAACTAGATAACATACTCTGAAAGTTGGTTTACTACGTTCCTCTATAAATTTTTGAGTCTTCGCCTCACCGACGCCTGGTTTTGTGTAAAACTGAACTGATTGTACATTACCGGCTTCTCGAAAAGCGTTGCTGAGACCCTGTTCATCTGCGTAGGGTGGAATATTGATGATAAACAGCGTTCGTCCTGAAGGTTTGTCCTTAGTATGATCTCGCACAACGTGTTCTTTGATATAAACATTATGTGACGATTTCGAATTCTCGTTCAATTTCAATTCTAAAGCTAAAAACAAATTCTTTCGTTATATATTTAAGAAATTAAGAAAATTATCAACAGGTTATTTTCAGTAAAAACATGTTAATAATGTTTGCCTACCTTTAAAGTCATGTGTCCGTTTTGTCGATTTCATATTATAAACATTCATATAATGTATACACCGTTTGAATCTAATGCACGAACATGTGGTAGAAATTAATGACTTGCATGGCAATAAAATCCTCTTTGTTGCTAAAAAGTTGTTTTGACGTGACAGGAATGCGTTCAAGAAGATAAAAGGACAAATTATCAACATATACCTACTATAAGAACGATTGATTAGAATATAAAATATAAATGCGTATTTTTTCTAATGATATTTAGTAATTGTAACTTTGGTATCAAAAAATATAAGAATATTTCGAAGCAATATTATTATAATAACTTCTTAAATATTAGATTTTATTTACTTTCGTTCAGAAATACTAACTTGTTTTCATGAATGACAGCCGCCATATCGTTATCTATGACACTTTCATATTTGTCTCTGTTGGCGTAAGAACTTGGGCTGTGAACGTTTTTCTGCCTATAGTTTTGATCGTTTTCTATCGGAATTTCGCGGCCATGTGTGGTTTTATTTACGTATCCTACATAAATTCTAGTGATGATATCGACTACTGCGCATCATAAAGTCAGAAATCCAAGGGAGACGGAGAATTCCGAGGCTCCCGATAGGGACGAAATCGGTCAAGAAAACACAGCGGATGATAAGGTCAGAGGTTATGTTGGTTCATATGATGCGTCGTCTTCGTTCGGTGGTCCTCCCCGGGACGGGCGGTTCCGGACTCGCGGCCGCATCACAGAGTTTCGGCACTCTAGAGGTGGCGGACGGGGCAGTAGAGGCCGCGGCAGTTTCCCGCCACGGGGAGACCGAGACGAAAATACCTACAAATACCACGAATCGCTAGCACAGACTAACAGCGACGTCTGGTCGCATGGAGGTACCAATAAATTTTACGAGCGATCCGATCTGGTGGTCAATCTTCCCGAAGATCCGCGCATATCCAAGCTGCTGCGGCGGCTTTGCGCAGAGGTTGACGTCGAGAAATCTCTGGTGATATGCACCAAGCTGCAAGAAGCAGTTATGTTGCCAGAAAATGCACGGTACATACGAAGATCATATGACATTCTGGTTGAATCTTTACTGGACGTCTTCTATGACGCTCCCGGTCCCGAAACGAAGGAGGGTGCTGCAGTGGTATTGGGCAGGATAGGTTATGTCATGGGACATGAGTTTCGCAAACACTTGGACTGGATTGCTACTACACACAATGTGCAAAACTCATCTGTAAAGCATCTGCTTACTCTCTCATTTTTAGAGACATTCCAACTAGACCTACAAACACCAAACTTAACAGAATTTGCTGAACTCGCCTTAGAAAAACTTCAGTCTATTATAGAAGGCACAGACTCTACTGATGTGTTTATTGCTGCAATTAATGCTATGATAGTATTATCTAATTCTTACCCTGAGCATTTTGCAAATCATTTTGTAGATACTGTTGATATACTGGTAGGCTGGCATGTGGATAATGCACAACCGAAGAAGATTAAAGAATTTGCCCTTCAATCTCTGTTTAAATTGAGTCGTCACTGGCAAGCTGATGTTGGATTTTCAGTTAATCTATTAAACCAATTTGTAGAAGATATGGTGGTTTATGCTAATGATTTAGATCCTAACAAAAGGGACAAAGATGCGGAGACAAATTCTCATGAAGATTCTCTACAGAAAGTTGCATCATTTCTCAATGTTTTTAACATAGTTGTGAAGAGTTTGGGGAACTTACTGAGCCCAAATGTATCCCAAACGGTCTCGTGGACTTTCCTGACAGATGCTTTGTCAAAGATATTGCAGGTTTTGATAGAAACACTGAAGCAAGATGCCGACTCAGACCTTTTACTAGCAGGTAACGAATGTGTAATATTACTCATAAAATATTTACAAGGTAAATCCTTCTCCTGCTCAGTTTCATTATTTACACTGATATCTATGGAAATGACAAATTATTTGCAAATAGATGAAAGTCTTTGTTTAAGTATTATAAATTTAATATCGAGCACAGTGAAAGAAATTGCATCAAATCTACCAATCGATTTTATCAGTCAAACTATTGGACCGGAGTCTTTATTGCGGCCATTGCGATATTCAGAAAGCCAACAAATTATATGCAGTATCATGACCATATATAGCAATCTACTTAACTTGAAAAATATTCCTCTGTTGCAAGAGGCCTACAAGTTTGTTTTAACTGATATGCAAAACTCATGTTCAGTCATAATACCAGATATACAAATAATACAATCTGAATATATGGAGAACCTTGATCCACAAAATGCTGAAAAAAACATTTTGTTTTATCTTCAATGTTTGTCAGAACTTGCTAATGCCAGCAATTCCATAATAGGGATGTGGGCATTGAAGCCTAGCATACTAGAACTCCTGGCAATCAAAATGTGTCCACACAATGAAACCATGATGAAGGAAAGACCAGCTTTACAGTATGCTATACTCTACCTGTTGTACTCACATTGCAAGAAAAATAACCATTTTATTGCCTCGAGCGATTTGGTGACAAATTCACAACAGAGAACTACTGATTTGTTTGGACTATCCAACCTCAGCTTAGGAGAAGTCTCTGGGTCTAGTCCTACTTCTGGACATCTTGCAGTTATCCTAGACACATTAAGCATTATATTAGGCGAGCATGCATCAAGAGAAACATTATTGCTCATTTTAAATTGGATATCAGATATATTTGTCCAATTGGATAAATATTTGCCAATGGTCAGCATGTCAAAAACTTTCCTTGTTTTGGTGACTAATATGCTTTCAGTTGCCTACTGTTTTGACAGTCAAGTTGTTATACTTGTGATAAAAAATTGCCAACATATACTGAAAAACAAATCTCTCACGTGGAATGTGGTTGTTCTGAAAACTATAACAGTTCTATGCATATTAAATATGGACAGCCAGAACTGGTTATTGGCAAAGCTCTGCAAGGAAGTGTTATTTGAATTGCCTTGGGACATTGTTCAACAAGAATTAGATAAACAAACAATCAAGGCATTTACATGCCGAAAAGCCAGTCTCACTGCTCTTAACACAGACACAAAACTCAATGCATTAAAGGAATATTTTACAAGAGGATCCCTAGCGACATTGTCAGATTACCATTTTAAAATGATTGCAAATAATTTACTTCAGCTCACAACAAATGACAAAAGTTTTGCGCTTGATGCATTTTTGTCATCTTGGCCATTACAAAGTCCTGAAGTCGTGGATAATCACATATCATTCTTTCGCCAGTGTGCTACGAATTTTTCATCCCACTGTATCAGTTGGGTGCTATCTGAACTTGCCCATGCTTGTGTAGTACACAAACTAAAAACACCACTGGGGAAACCTCAAGACACATTTATGAAGATTGAAGGTGCTCTGAAAGAGATAGCAAGAGAAACCACATCTCTAGAAACCAAATACACAGCAACAGAAAAACAAAATCTTTTAGATGTTGTTATTTGTGAACAAAGAAGATCACGCTGGCTTATTGAATTCATGATGTTTTTAGAAAAGTATACTTATAATGCACGAGAAGGAACTGCAACTGCTTTGCCTTTAGGGCCAACAAAGCTTATAAAAGGATTCTATCGTACAAACCGTACAACATGTGACGAATGGCTTATGAGAGTGCGCCCAGCAGTATTAGCGGATAGTTTATATTCTGGACATTTAGGTGCTGTTGTCTATCATGCATCATTAATACTGCAAAATGCAGCTAATTCCAAAACTAATATTGACATTGAAGCCATTACAATAAGCGTCGCAAGGGCATTGATAAAACTTCAAGAACCTGAGGTATTGCATGGACTTTATGTTTGGATTAAACAAACATTTAATCTTAAATTTCATTGGCTCAAAGGAGCTGCAGAACAGGCTAACTCTCGTCATGAAATAGCTATTGGTTATTACAAAAAATTAAACAATTCAACTAACAACAACGAGAGCGAGAAAGCTACTGTTTCGAGAGATATGTTGAGGGTCCGTAAATTTATCCATGAGCAAATAATGGAAAGCTATAAACATATACAGAACTGGGAAGAAATGCAGGAGTGGAAAGAAAATGACTTGGAATGGAAACAATCATCACAATGGGATTCTTTCCCTGCTTTAAAATACTACGAGGAAAACACAGATTTCTCAGAACTACTAGGGAACTGGGACATTTTGAACATCGAATCCGGTGAAATATCTAAAAACACATGTTCATGCCAAGGTTTACTTAATAAACTGGAATCAACAATGGTATCTGCTGCGCTGAACTTATATTATAATGACTATGATGAAAAATATAATTCCATACTTAATGATTGTAAAATCTTGCTAAGTTCAACTTCTGAAGAGCTTGCCAGGACGAACACAGTTCATTACTTAAAAGATATTGCTGTACTGCAGTTAGCCAATCATGGATTAAAAAATATTGTTAAAAATGGAAAACACATATTGAATCCATTTAAAGCGACAGCTGTAAAGGAAAACAAATATGGAACTGATATAAAAAATCTCAGCCGTATATTATGGTGGAATCAATATTTTACGAAACTGAATATGACAGAAGAAAATGTATTTTTTACGGAGTGTTTGCGGTTAGATGTTATCAAGAGTGCTAGGAAGAGTGCCAATATTGTCATGGCTAAACAAGAATTACTGAAGCACTTCAAACAAAATTCTGCCTTTCAAATGTGCTTGGCAAATGTCAACGATCTGGATGACCTAAGTAATGTACTCCTGATGTCCTCCAACACCTATGATTTGGACATTTGGACGTTAAACAATGCTACTGCTTTAGCAGAATTATGTAAAGTGACATACGCAAAAGAAGATTCAAAAGTACGTGCTATAAACTTATGTGCAAGTATATCTCTCGGATTTTCACAGAGGTTGGCTTTGGGCGAACAAAATTATGAGTTACGTGAAAGAGGTACAAGAATGTTATTAACTCTTTCTAAATGGGTTCAAAACGAAAATGAGATTGTGTTAGAAAATGACTCTCCATTGATAAAACTCATATCAGCACTGCCCGAAATTGGTCTAGTTGATAATAATATCTCTGAAAATGTTATTCCATTATCGGATTCGGCGGTTGGAAAACTGTTGCAGTTTGGAGTAAATCAATGTCCTGGACTTGCTAAAGCTTGGGCTAATTTCGGAGCATGGTGTTTTAGGTGGGGCCGCAAAATGGTCGAATTCAGCTCGAAAACAAGAGAACAACTAACTGACAATGATAAATTGCAAATAGAGAGCGTGATGATCGGATGTTCACCACAAGATTTTGAAGCAGTATGTGAAATACTCTCCAAAGCAAAAGCAACGTGCGATGATGAGGATATAGATTGGAATGAAATTAACACATCTGAAATGATCGAGAACCAATTACGTACAGTTCCATCCTTAAATAATGCCTATCCAGAGGACCTTGCTTTATTGGTGGATATTTGGCGGCAAGCGCAGAAGCGAGTATTTTCGTATTTCGAACTTTCGGCTGATGCTTATTTCAAGTTTCTACAGCTTATTTGTGCTTCAGATTATATAAATCACAGTGGCGAGAATGCCGTTGTTAATGCAACGCTGAGACTTCTTCGGCTTATAGTTAAACATGCTATGGAACTTCAAACTGTTCTTGAATCAGGGTTAGCTAATACGCCTACTCAACCTTGGAAAGTCATAATTCCTCAACTGTTTTCTAGGCTCAATCATCCTGAAACATACGTTAGGAAGTGTGTGTCCGATTTATTGTGTAGATTAGCCGAAGACACTCCACATCTTATTACGTTTCCTGCGGTTGTTGGTGCGGTACAAAATGAAGAAAATAGCTTAACGGAGCTTGGCGTGGCAAGATCTTACCTCTCCAATGACGAAGCAGAAATCGATGAAAACACTTTAGATTTAGACGATGCCGCAAGTGATAAAATGATTAATAATGAATTAAATTCTTGTTTTCTCGACATGGTGGAAACGCTTGCAAAACAAGCCCCAAAGACTATTCTACAAGTGAAGTTGTTAGTAAAAGAATTACAAAGGATCAATCTATTATGGGATGAATTATGTCTCGGGACATTAGTTCAACATCATTCTGAATTTAGTAAACGGCTAATGCAACTAGAAGCCGAAATTGTAAAAGTAAAAAATAATGCGAATTTATCGACAGAAGATAAAGAAAAACTTATAAAGGAAAAACATCGGATAATATTTGACCCGGTAGTATTCGTATTAGAACAGCTTTATCAGATAACATCAGCTAAGCCAGAGACACCACACGAAACCGCTTTTCAACATAAATTTCAGTACTTAATTATGGATGTAATAGACAAACTGAAAAATCCGGCAAATCCTGAAAAGCCCCAAGAATCCTGGGCTCCTCTGAAACAGCTACAAATAAAACTTCAACAAAAAGTGAATAAGCGAACTTCGTATATTCTAAAAATGTCAGATATCAGTCCTATACTGGCGGAAATGAAAGATACTGTAATAACAATGCCAGGTTTACATACGAATCAAAGAACCGTAAGAATTACTATAAGATCTGTAGAAAACAATGTAGCGATTTTACCAACGAAGACGAGGCCGAAGAAATTAATATTTTATGGATCAGACGGTAAAGCTTATACCTATTTATTCAAGGGCTTGGAAGACTTGCATTTAGATGAAAGAATAATGCAATTATTGTCCATAACAAATACGATGTTGGCTCGAGATTCAGAACATAACGACAATCAAACGTACAGGGCACGTCATTACTCTGTAATACCATTGGGTCCACGCTCCGGTTTGATTAGCTGGGTAGACAATGTAACACCCTTATTTGCATTGTACAAGCGGTGGCAAAATCGAGAAGCCGCTTTTATATCATCAAAGTTAAATAAACCGGTGAATATCCCGCGGCCCTCGGAACTTTTTTATAACAAGCTGACTCCGTTGCTGAAAGAGGCGGGAATATCCACTGAGAATCGGAAAGAGTGGCCTGTGTCGATACTGAAACAGGTGCTAGAAGAGTTAACAGCGGAGACCCCGCGGGATTTATTGTGGAGAGAATTGTGGTGTAGCAGCGTGTCACCGGAGCAGTGGTGGCAAATGACGCGTCGGTACAGTTATTCGGTCGCTGTAATGAGTGCGATAGGTTTTATAATCGGTTTGGGTGACAGACACTTGGACAATGTTCTGGTAGACTTGACGTCTGGTGAGGTGGTGCACATAGACTATAACGTGTGTTTCGAGAAGGGCAAGACGCTGCGTGTGCCGGAGAAAGTGCCGTTCAGGATGACTCCGAACTTGGTGACAGCACTCGGCGTGACCGGAGTTGAGGTGAGTTTTTACATTATGATTTTTATTTATTTTTGTGATACGGTGGTATTAGGTAGTAGAAAACAAAAAAAAAAGGTTTTCTAGACCATATTGTTTTCATTTTGTTTTTGCAAAATATGTTTTCTATATTTATATTTTGGTATGAGATAATCATGACGATTTCAACATCGATTTAAAGAATCGAAATAGAACAAACGTAATTATTTTACATATCACATTTTATCACATAGATATGTCGCACCCGACTGATTTCGCTTTATTTACAACTAGAATAGGTTCAACGTTCCTAATCACATAAATTTATAGACAAGAGGCGCCTTCTAAGACAGGCTGTTTTACTCGGTTTTCATTTTTTCGGGTGCTGTGCCAAAGGGCGCCAAAGGCTTAGCAGTCCGCCTGTCACAGGGCTATATCTTATGAACGTAATAGGTCGACACTTAAATTTTATTACAGAGTGTATGCTGCTTTGGCTGCTATATCGTACCATATCATCAAATAATAAAAAAATAGAGTAAAATAAATGTAATAGGATATCCGCGGTATTTTTGTATGTTGCACTCGGCGATGTAATTGGGTTTTTATTCGGCGTATTTCTTTCTTTCGATCTTAAAAACGGTAACGGATAGTACGGAACCTTTTTTTTGCTATTATTCAGGAAGATATTTTGTATTTCAATAAAATTTTGTTCATTATGACGCTTGTTTCTGAATAAAATATGGCTATTGATAGTGCTGCCATCTTGCACATTTTTTGATCATCGCGCTTCAGTCCTAACGCGTTCGTCACCTCCACAGTTCCCGTTTCATTGTAATTCGTACAAACTTCACTAGATGGCGTTACTTCGTTTGTTACTAAATAATTTTATTTAACGAAATTAGCTTCGTATGTAGTCTAATATTGAAGTAAGCAGGTTATCTTTGTAGGTATGTCATTTAAGTATATCATTTAAGTTCAATTAAATTTTACCATACTTTATATCAATTGGTCACACTTAACTACTTTAAAGACGTTTTATTTTTGACGCTTTGTTTTGAAATTTTTTAGTTATTTTATAATTACTAGTTAAATTAACGAACGTTAATCTATTATTAGAATTAAATTATGTGTTACATATAAGGAATCAATAAACTCAATAAAACTCATACTATTTATTTAATTTTTAATTTTACATCATATATTTTAATTTTAAACAT
>DWJS01000268.1:0-12358 GCA_018248975.1 Codatractus imalena | reverse complement strand
GAAATAACTCGTTACTTGCACGAAATATAATCTTGCACACTTTCTAAGATGCACTAGGCACTGGGTACTACGTTTTCAATGTTCATCATTATCGGACAGATTAATAGAACATGATTGTAGATAAATAATTTTGGTGATATTTCAGGTGGGTCCCGAAGTAGTGACCCATGCAGAGGTCAATCATCATCCTACGGAGGGTTCGCCTCTGCCTCATCGGACGACGACACCATTGGTAAGTATATGTCTAGATTTATTCATTATTATTTTGTTTTGTAAATGATATATAGACGTCGTAATCCTTATGCAATATGGTGGAGCTGCCACAAGTATGTAACGGTCATCGTTGTACATTATGGTTGTATGCCCGTGTTAGGTTTCTCCGGAGAGTACGTGGACGGTGAATGTCCGCGGCAGTGGTCGCGCGCGCGCACCCACTCCGCCGCCTCGTGGGCGCCCGGCCTCGCCAGGTCAGACCGCCTCGCACACGCACACTCACACTCACACCCACACCCGCACACACACTGCCACGCGCCCTGTCGCCGTCGAGCCCCCCTCTAGCGTCTACCCGGACTTCGTGCTCGCCAAACAGTCGTGCAGCTTCAAGAAGTCCTCCGAGCGGCTCGAGTACGAGCTGTCCCAGTGCAACATGTACTCGGCGTGCCCGTCGACCCACTCGACGCACTCGTCGCGCTCGGGCGGCTCGTTATTGCTGGAGGAGCCGGGCTCGCCGCCGCCGCGGCCGGCCGCGCGCCGCAGCGCCTCGTGTCGCAACCTGCGCGACTTCAGTTTCGACGAGGCCGGCCGCGCCAAGCGCCGCGACGCCAAGCGGGACACGCGCAGTATGCTCGCCGACCTCGACGCGTACCACCCGCCGGCCGGCCGGCGCGTCGACTCGCCCGTCACACGCTACGACGACGCCCGCACGCTCGCCTTTGTGCTCGGCGATCGCGGCTCCATCGAGTCGCAGCGCGAGTTGATCGGCCGCACGTACTCCTCGAGCTTCCCGGGGGCGATCAGCGAGCCGCGCTTGGACCTGCCGACCTTTGTCCGCAGCGGCTCCCAGGACGACATCTCCCACGACAGCTACGAGGTCGTCGAGCGCTCCGACGACGAGTGCTCCGAGAACCGTAGGTACGCGAGGATCCGTCCGCGCGGCTCCGTCGTTCATACGCGCTCCTGCTCCTTGGACTCCGGCAATGATTTGCCGTCCGACGATGATCAGTCGATATCGCATTTGTCCGAGTGCGAGGATCAGGAGACCAATCTAAACATAGTAGGCGTGAAATACAAGAGTGACAACGACATTCCGCTCGATCCGTTCCTCTTGGACGACCCCCGAATCCTCCCCCGCGAAAAGTTGTCCGTTCGATCGGATGGCAACTTCTATAAAGAAATTAAAAGGGCCCTCGGTTCTAGGACTTCTAGCCAAGAGTCAAAAAGTGACATATATGATTCAAAGTTATCTAAAAGTAGTGCGGAATCTAGTAAGAAGTCGCGTGACAGCGTTTATCATACTGACAGTAAGAAATCACGCGAAACTCTGAAAAGTAAGAGCTCTGATCGCTCCGGTTCACGAACATCGAGCCAAGACTCTAAATCTGATTATTATGATTGTAAAAAGAACTTGTATGAGGCCGCAGAAGACATAAGCATTAGACGTCGAAGCGTCACGAGTATACAAAATGCTTATTTGGATCCGTTCGAACCGATATCACCATCGTCGAGCCCAGATTCTGGCAAAGACTTCTATGACACTCAATCCACGTTTATTGGTATGGAGAAACCGGAATATAGGGAGAAAACACTGTTCGATAAGTCTCATGAAGACCTCATCAATAACATTGTTACTTCACCCAATTTTTACCATATTCCCACTCCATACTCTACATTTCCAAGCAATAATAAACACAAGGAACCTATACCGATACATTCAGCTAGTTTGCAAAATGTTGAACTTGAGCAATATTGCCATTATTCTGATTTAAGCCCACCTAAGAAAATTGAAGAAATATCCACTGAGGAAGAGGATATACACCCACATACGACACACATATGGCCCGAGAAGATTTTGGGGCTGGAAACGGAAATTGATAATAACAGAGCTGCTAAAATACATAGCTATCAACGTCGTCGTTCTTCTGATACTGTTTTCAGTTTTGATAAGGATAAAATTGAGTCGTTAACCAGGTCGACCAGCAAAGAAAATACACCTACATCGCATCTCGTCAAGGAGTCGTCTAATGAATCGGACGTTAATGTCCGTATATTGCCGGCGATGGACAGTATTGAATATGCCAAAAATAAAGCTAAAGCAGCCGCCATGCAGTCTGGAACACCATTAATTCTACAATCTGAATTTGATAAATCAATGCGTGGAAAAGTTCATACACATATGGTTCGAAAAGAAAATTTGAAAGAGGAGCTAATGGCCAAAACACACTTCGATGAGTACAATCCCAAACTGATATTAGAAACGAGTTCAAGCAGTCGTCTTGCTGATACCGCTGCTCCTTATACTCATCCGACTGTAGAAAGAACTAAAAGTGATCCTAACAGCTTAGCAAATAGGCCCAGGTTTAGCAGTGTTAATTCTAGAAGGCATGTCTTAATGCATCAAAAATCTATAGATCTAACTCCAGCTGAATCCAGTGACGAAGACTACATATTTAGACAAATTCCAAGTGCACCACCTATCGCGACTAAACGATCACACTTCGAACTTCCTTCAAGGCATCCGGATACTCGTCCACCATTCGACTTGCCAAAAAATTATTTCAAAGAGTTCGATGCTTTTAAAGCAGGTTTTGTAGATACAAAAAAATCGATCGATGATGGTTACGATATTCCTTACGTTTTGCATAAACGACACGTTATGAATGGAACTGCGCCGTCACCATTGGATGACAAGAGACCGCCACCCGACATAATCATGCTTCCACCTCAAAATGGCCGTCACGTGGTTAATGCTCATCCAAGATGCAAATATCATGATCATCCTAAATCACCACGATCACCGAAATCACCAAAATCGCCCAAATCACCGAAATCTCCAAAATCGCCGAAATCACCTAAATCGCCCAAATCTCCAAAATCTCCGAAGTCACCAAGAACCAGCATCCAATCGGATCACGTATCTAAATATTTGGAAGTTGAAAGTCGTGATTTCCTATTTACTCAAAACATCGATTTATCCAAGGTAAATCCAGTTACACTAGAAGTGGACAAAAGCTGTCAAATGCAGCATTTACCCAGTCCCAAGAGAGATATTTCTAAGACTTTAGATTCTGTTTTACTTGAAACATTGAATTCTAAATTAAGTCAAATTGAAAGTGATTCAGCCACAAGTTCTAAAACTGATAGTATGAGACAGGAACCACAATACTCTCATGATATTAAGTTTACCATCAATGGTCGAAACATTTCTCAGGCTCCAATTTCTAAAGATCCAAAACCACTTACGGCAGCTGAAAAGTTGCGAGCAGACATTAAATCTAAATCAGAAAAACTTCCACCGAAAAGAGGTCAAAAGGGAAGAGGGACCGGTAAAAAGGGAGTTTGTGGGAAAGTAAAAAACAAGAATAATAATAAAATTCGTATAACGTCATTTTCATCAGATGATGAAAGTGTTGATTCGGACGACGTATTTGGTACTACCGAAGCTGCGCCAAAATTAGAGTTCTCTCCACCGCAATCACGGAAAGATCTTGAACCTATCTTACAATTAGAATATGATAAAATTACTTCAGGGGCTTGGCATAGAGGGCAAACTATGAGTTCCACTGAAATTGAGGGTTCTCCTCCACAGTGTCGTAAATTAGCGGAGCTTGAAGCGAAATATAATCCGCAAGTTTTAGACACAAGCACAAATGCTACAGAATTGAGACGTATATCTGAACGGTCTATATCAATTCCAAGCTCCGAAGATGATGTACAAATAAACAAAGTTCCGGAATTAAAGCAAGTTAGCAAAGAAAGTTCTACATGGGAGTACAATGAAAATATTCCCTCGCCAATTTTAGAAAGTACGGAGTTTCTGAAATCTGACGATGAACTTTTGGTTGACATGGAGATTCAAAAAGTTACTGGCATACGTACACAATCAGAAGAAAAGAGTGAACCAGAGAAAAGGGAATTTAGTAAATTGGATATAAAGAAGAGTTTACGAGATGAGTTAATTTCACCAATGCTACGCAAAACTGGTGGCACCCCTATTCTTTTTGCTCATGCTCGGTTAAATCTATCGGAGGGTTCCGTTTTTTCTCTGCAACGTCAAAAAGCCACTCAAGATTCGCCAACTGCTAGTCGCCGAGCGAAAAGCTTGGATACTCCTGTTATCCAATTACATAGATTACCTCCTATGAATGCGTTTTCTTCTAAGGATGACACTGTTGAGGATATTAACGAAGAAGGAGAAATACTAGAAGAAAAACCATTGATCGAGGATAGAAGTACGAAAGTTAATGGAATAAAGAAAGAAACTATTGACAAAATTGAAGAAGTTGAGGAAGAACAAGTAGGCGAGCTACCGGAAGAAATAAAATCTGTTGTCATTGATAATGAGGAACTTAAGTTGCTAGAAAATTTAGTTGAGCAACGTCGACCGCGATCATTTAAACGTCGTTATGATCTTACTAAAATAAAATCACAAGCTAAATCACCATCTAGGTCACCATTAAGTCGATCTCCTATATCACGTTCTCCCTTATCGAAATCACCTTCAAGGTCCCCGACGTCTTCTCTGAACTCTCCTAGAGGAAGCATAAGAAAACTGTCCGATTTAAGTGAAGATCAAATCGTGCCTGATATAGAAAGAATTAAGCGAAAAGAAAAGAAGAAGCTAACTTTGAAACCAAAGGTCGATGACAAGCAAAAAGTCAATGGTAAGTTAAATAAGGGTGGATCTCTTGATACAAATGCTACTAGAGTAAAATCTCTTCAAACACAGAAATCTCTGCCCTCTACTTTAAAAGAACGCCCAGATTTCCTAACAGTTCCTCCTTTAGACATAGCTCGTGCCAAGAGCCAGGAATTAGAACAAGCTGTAAAGAAAGTCTCAAAAGAAAAATCAAAATCACTAGAGAAAATGGAAGTTAAACGTGGTGGAAGTAAAGAAAGAACTAAATCTCAAGAAGATAGTGATACGGAAATTGCTAAGCGCAAGGAAAAGCAGCAATTGCTGTTTGAAGCGGCATTGAAACAGACTAAGACTTTAATAAGCCCTGTGAAAGATACAATGCCACCGTTCCCTCCTCCAGAAGATAAAATTGTGGTAAAAACTGAAGGCGACAAGATAATAATTGAAACTAAAATAAACAGCAAAGCAGAAGATCACGTTTTCATTGCCAAGTCTCCTAAGAAATTGGACAATAAGTTAGGTGCTAAAATTAGTAGAAGTTTTGAAGATCAAAAGAGTTCGAAAACAACTAACAAGATAAATAAAAGTATGGATGATAAACCAAGTCAATCATTGGAAGACAAATTGGATGATCTCGCGGCACTGCAAAAATCTCCTAAAACATTGTCTAAAAAACAAGAAATTAAACAGCAGATCGAAGGGAAAGTGGTCTATCAAAAGGTTCACCCGAGTGTCAAGTCCAAAAGCTTGGATAGGAAGGTTGACGTGCATTTAGATGCTAAAGCTAAATCAAAAAGCCTTGATAGGAATTATGTCACACCAGCTACAGATACTCGATCGCCTGAAGCTAGTCCCGATAAACACTTCAAACAGGAAGTTGTAACTGTTGACATTCATTCGACAGTAATGGAAGAAGAATCGAATATAGAATCTGAAGTAAAAGAAGTATCGCCATCTCACAGTTACAAAGAAAAAACTGAAGATGATTCTTCCATAGAATGGATGACGAGTTCTCAGCATACAGTTATTGAAAATGACACGCAAACTGTAATTATGGAAAGGAGAAAAATTGACATATATAACAAGCAAAGGTTAACTGAACTGCAAGAAAGTAAAAGTTCTCACGATTTACATACATTGCTCACTGAAAAGAAACCAGAAGTAACGCGGCTAACGAGTGAAGAGGAATCTTTGACTGAAGTAAGTGAGCTAAAAATGTCAGACGAAAGTAATATGTTGGGTATTTCGCTTCCTTACATCGATGCAGACAGCTCATCAGATCAAGACCAAGGCTCTAGAAAGGATAAAAAATCTAAATTGTACCGTGGGAAGAGTGACGATACAGGTTCTTGGATGACAGTCGATTATGAAGAATATACGGTTGACACGGAATTACCACTTTCCGATACAAGCAATAAGACAAATAGAAGCAGAAAACCACTTGATCCGCAAAGCACATTTGATGAATCTTCCGCAAGTTTAGTTGAATTTTTGAAGCATGAATCTATGTCACAAATATTTACAGAAACAGAAGCTGAACGTGATTCTAAACCATCAAGAGATCAGTCAAAACCAATTGATTTGGCATTGAAGTTTAAAAATAAAAATAAAATAATAGTAACCCCTCCTCAGGAAAATAGCCCCACTATTGAAAACATTCCATTTATTGATTCGAGTTTATCAAAATCTATACACAAATCAGAGTCTGGAGAGCAGACTGGTAGTTCAGGAAGTGCTAACGATATATCACCTACTGAACAAAAAGCTGAACATAAAGCATTGTTGACGA
Organism: Codatractus imalena; assembly: GCA_018248975.1. Lineage (NCBI taxonomy): Eukaryota > Metazoa > Arthropoda > Insecta > Lepidoptera > Hesperiidae > Codatractus > Codatractus imalena. The sequence goes on along the minus strand of DWJS01000268.1, from coordinate 5,714 downwards.
CTAAATCAAGACGCAGTGAATTATTAAAGTTAAGTGCTGAACGATCAAGGAGTTCAGAATCGACTTCTTGGACAAGCATAGAAAAAGATGTTAGTCCTTCTAGTGCAAACATTAAAGGAAGTTCTATCGATGACGAGTCTAGTGTGAGTTGTTCAATTGCAAGGCCACTAGGTATATCACAGGACATAGAAAAATTGAATAAAAAAGATAGGGAGTGCTTAGAAGAACTTAAACAAGCTATGGAGTATGGAGAAGAGCATTTATTATCTCAACATACCTTATCAAGCGAACATTCTAAATCCAATTCAAAATCACCTTCACCAATTCCAGAGTTAGGTCGGATCGAAAGTCCTCGAAGCCCTGCTAAGTATGGTACAAGAAAATCACCTACGCCAACGTTAGAAAAACAAGGTCAAGTAGATTCTCTAAAAGCTCCAACGGATTCTGAATCAAGCTCAGAAAGTATAGATAAAACGGTAGAACAACTTTCTAAACCCAATGTTAGAAAGAGTGCTCTAGACAAAATAGGTAAATGTGTAATTGAAGAGTCTGAGTCAAGTCAATCGGCCGCGTCAAAGGACTCTGATATAAAGAAAGAACTTCAAAGAACTGTAAAGAAAACCAAAATCGCCATTACAATTTCTCAAGAAGATCAAAATACTACTATAGATTTTGATGATGACGGTAACGTTATAACATCGTCATTTGAAAGAGAACTCATGAAGAAAAGAGCTCTGAAAGATACTGATCAAAAAAGCTCTTCCAAGTCTAGCATGGATACAACAACTACAACCACTCCTTCTAAAGGGTCTTTGAGTGTGGATGATTCATCTTCTAGAAGAAAGGGACGCCTTGACGAGCAAAAGAGTTCTTCTAAGTCCAGCATGGATTCGAGAGGATCATTGAGTGTAGAATCTAGGGGCTCGTTTGAGACCACGGAGTCCACTTCGGGGTCCTTAGGAGAGGCATATAGACGCGGAGAAGAGTTAAAACCAACTTGGCGTCCATTCTTTGGCGCATCAGGCAGTGAGAATAGTACAAGTATAGAAGAGGCGTGGATACCCCAAGACCACGAAGGTTATGAAAGCTTAAATGTTACCAAAGACGCGTTTGAATACAACAATCAAAGATTACTAGACGATTTTCAAACGTTCTCGAAAAATCCACCTCTATCTTCGAATACTTCCAAAGATTCTACTGAGGCAGATTTTACAGATGACTTAAATGATTTTCCCGTTAATTTTCTATACCCTGCAACATCATCATCTGCTTCTGACGTCGTTATTGGTTACGGCCAGAACTTTGGTCGAACATTGTCAAGGATATCAGAAAGAAGTACAGCCTCCGAAAAAACGAGTGCTGACGAAGATTCAACTAAAGCATGCTCGCGTTCCGAGAGCATAAATGAAGAATCTTTAAATTCGAGTGATCATCAGGCTAGTCTTAGCTCGGACCCACCGAGCAATGCTAACGTTGCATATATATCGGACACAGACAGAAGGACGTCAGCGGAAATGCCTGACATTCCTATAGATCAGACTAAAATTTGTGAAATGTATTCTGAAGCTAAGAAGGATGTCGAAAAGATAAGCAAAAAAATAGACGAAACCTTAGAAGCCAAAAAATCGGGCGAAAGCTCTACAAGGGTCAGTCCTTTAAGGGCCCAATCTAAGCAGTCTAGTGAAAGTCAAGATTCAGAAGACTGGCCATTACCGGAATTACCACCTCAAGCTTCACCCAAAGATATCCCTGAAATAACTAGGCAAAAATCTAGTGATTTTGAAGAGTGGCCCTCACTACCTTCAAGTCTTTTAGAGACACCTATTGTGGAAAAAGTTCATATTTATTACATGAGTAATGAACCGGAGCAAGCTATGAAGGTTACAATACAATCTGAGAGTTCAAAAGGTCACATAGGTTCCGATGACGATAGCGACACCTTAAATAATGATGAAGATTTAGAAAGAGATGTACCTGAATCAAAGTCTGAGAAAATTAGCGAGCCTTCTACAGACGCTGTGCAGAAAAGCCCGAAAGTTATACCATACGATCAATCGGGGTACATGGTAGAGCCCTTAGAGAAACATGACGAATTTACATGTCTTCACAAAGGTGTTGTGCCTAATTATGATAAATCATGTTTAAGTGGGACCATAAGCAAAGCGACTTGTTTAATGGGAGATATGGGATCATGTTGTACTCGTGCTGAAAATAAGTCTTTCAATATTAAAAGTAATCTTGAGGAAAAAGTAATCATAAGTCAGCCTCAGAAATCGCCAACTAATCACAGTCCAATATTTGAAGATGATCATTTATATACTGATGACGTATTCGGCGGCGATAGTAAATCTTTGTCACCAGACTTTGACAAAGGGTTTTCACAACTCGGAACTCATAAATTTTCTTGTGGATCAAATAATTCGGATACCTCTATAGATGATCTTCTATCACAAACGAATGCCGAAGAAACAGTTCGCGCAGTAACCAAATTAAGTGTTGGTAGTGCTGGAACTTGTAAAAGATGCAGCCATAGCAGCCATTCTGAAGAAGAAACAAGTTCTTTCGGTACAGATTTAGATGGCACTGTTAAAATTGGTCTACCACAGAAAAAATGTACACATAGTTCACATTCTGAAGACACTTCCATTTGTTTAAGCATATCTGAATGGTCCACTGGTACTAATACAGTTCGTCAGTATGCAAATTTATCTGCATCTGAAAGCATATCAGCAGTTTCTGTACCGAAAAGTGAGAAGTCAGAAAATGCAACAGCAAAAATTTATTCAGTTACACATGCAAGTAAAAAATCCGAACCAAAACCGAAGATAGGTTCGCAAGCTGAAACTAGTTCTAAAAGTAGCAGTCTAGATAAAAGCTCTGAAAATATTAAATATGATAAATTATGCAGTTCAGATACTACCATTTCTAGAAAAGGCGTCGATAGCAGTTCCGGTACTAAAAGTGATAGTACTTTGACGCTAGCTCAGTCAATATCCGATTGGTCGGCCAGTACGAGTCATACTCTTGTTGCTACCGCCCGTGAAGATCAACAGGAAATAGATGACCCAAAGTCAGACGACACCGTAGTAAAAGAATCTGGTTCGACTGTAGAAGAAAAACAAGGCATAGATGTGGAAGTTACTGATGCTAAATTATCGCCAACCAAAGAAGAGCATGAAATAAAGGAACCTGTGCTTAGATTAACTGCTTCATATGTAAGTAAGACCGATAAATCCTCGTCGATCAGTTACAGCGATAAATCAGATAAATCTAGTTCCAGTTCATTAAGTAGTTTACAAAAGCACACAAATGGTGTATTGAGATTTGATCAAAGACTGAAAGGTTTTCCTACGCACGATGCAACTCATGAACGGTACTCAAAAGTACCGCCAAAAAGCCTTAGTTATGAGGAACAAACTCACAGATATTCTAGACCGGCAACACGGTGTCAAAGTGAAGACAGTGGGTATAAACCTTTTGTCGTAGGACCACAGCCGGAGATAGATATTGAGGTTCCATCTCAGCTTTACAGTCAAGAGGAAAAGCATAGCGAGCGATATCAAAGTCAAGAGTTTTCCAATATAATTCGTGAAGAAAGTACTAGCCAATTTATAAGATCGGACTATAAACCATTGGCAAAACATGCAAGTTATGATGACAAAACTCTTTCCAAAAATCAAATAAAAGAATATAAAACATCACAACAATACCGAAGCAAGCCTAAAAGCTGGTCTTTCCACGAACATTATCTAAGCTCTGCAGATTTGCCTATCATAGCTGTGCCAGAAATACCGTCTGTTCACAGAGAATTTCAAGAAAAGAAAGCTTTAGACCGATCTGGGAAGACTCCTCTCTCCAGGTGTTCTCCATATTATTCTAGCAGTTTAAGCTCAGAATCTCCCCCTATTCAGCCCCTAAAGGCTCCTGTGAAAAAATCGCTGCTTGTAAGGAATATATCATTAAAAAGTCCTCCGAGTGGTAACGATACTGATAGTTCGTTAGATGTCATAAGAGATCCACGAGAACGAATGAGAACATTTAGACGCAAGAAACAGGTTACCGGTGCTCGTAAAAAACAAGAAAAAATACAAGATGTTCTAGAGGAAGACTCTACAAAGAGTCAGTGTTCTTCTGAGAGTGATAAACATCAAGGGCTTAAATTTCTAACAGTTGACGACTCTTTGAGACGAATGGAAAGTTCTGAATGTTCAGATAGCTACATTCCAGAAGTGGAATCAGGTTCTTCAGAAATGTCTAAAGCAGACTCTAAAAATTATGATATCCAAGAGCCCGTTAGTTACTCCGAAGACGATGAACAAGTTGAATACGCGAAATATAAAAGTCCAACTTACGAATCTCAGAAGTTTCCTCTTACTCACATAGCACCAGTCCAATTTCAAGGGTTCGGGTCTTCTGCTGATGAGGATGAAATAGGATTCCCTCGTTTTGACAGGCTAGGACGACTGCGGCATCCGTACCTTGATACTCAAGAACCGCCTTATGTCCCGGAAGACAGTCCTCCTAGAATGTCGTATTCTAATAAGAGTAGCCGTCAATCGTCTTTAAAGAAGCAGAAGTCGACTGCAGGATATCGTCAATCTGACGACAAGTCACTAGGAGAACCATCGGGTCAGCAGCATCAGCCGAGGACGGTGTTCTATAACGAACCGAGCGATAGGGACGACTCAGATGATTATGCTTATCCAATAGACACGATTAAGAGAGCACCAAAAATGTCTAAATCCGGTAGCTATTTGTTTGACCGCGGCGAATCAGTTGCGTATTCCGATACAGAGTTACCGCAGGATAAGGACGAGTACGAACCGTACAGGGGGAGCCCATATCCGGAACATTACGAGGATAACGACATGTTTCAAACGCAGGAATGTTACCCGCAATACGAACAGGACATGATGGAAGGGAGGGATGGTAGCGATGATCACTACGCTAGAAACCTCGACCAGCGCTTTAGTTTGAACAACGTGGAGAGATTCTATTCCAGTCACTATGTGGACTCTCAGGCTTCGAGCGATAGTCCCGAGCAAAAGTTCGACGTCTCCACGCTCCCGCCGCCACTGTGCTCCGACGATGAGAATGATTAATTGCATTTTAATGAAATTATTATCATTATTAGTTTCCCAGTCTTAGACTCCCCTGTTGTTGAATGGTCGTTTATTATTCTGTATGCGAGCGTGCTACTATGCGTTTCGAAGTTTAAATTCTAATACGCAATTGTTATCGGTATTTAATATTAAGGATACTTATTATATTGAATATTTACATCCTCACTTTAAATATTTAGATAAAATATATAGTGCCAATCCCGGATAGTAGGACCCTTTACTATCCTGTAAACTTTAATGCGGATTTATTCATACATTTAGCTTATTAAGATATTTAGATGTAGATGTATGTGTATTGATCGAGCGTAATTTCAACTTAAATCAATTACTACTTGACTGTTTCATTATATTGGCCGACTGTGTTATGTTGGGTGTTAAAATTATTTGACCGACGTTTATAAACCAAGGTCCGATGAGTTGATGTAGTGCCAAGTTTTCCTAATGAGATTAGTATTGGTTGATAAATTTATATTTGTTAAACTACCCATACAAAGAAGTATTATATGTAAATAGGGTTGCCAACTTTTTTTAAGTAAATTAGTTTTCTTTTAAATACACAAATATAGTTTTTGTTAAAAAAAAAAAAAAAAA
>DWJS01000267.1:0-12363 GCA_018248975.1 Codatractus imalena | reverse complement strand
ATTAATAATAAAAAATAGTAATCATTATTTCTTCTACTACAACATAATTAGACATATAGCGTCGTTGAAATTAAAATGTTAAAACTTTAAGGTCCGAAACATTCATCTATATTTTCTAGAAGTTACGACGTGACGAGATGATATAAACGAGTGTCAATAAAGACGTATTGTGCTGAACGCATTGTCACCATTCAGTCTAATGACCCCACTGCACGCAACAATACCAATTCAACTGAATGTTTGAATGCCACCGGAACACGCAGTAAGTAGCGTACGGACTACTTACTTTGATAAATTTCTAGTTCAAACTTCATTATTTAACATGCTAAATGTTGATTTTATAAACACTAAAAGGTCTAAACATAATTTTAAGGTAAAAGTTAAAATGACCTTCTTGACTTAGCAAAAGGTTTGATAAATAAAAATATCATAAATAGCGACATCACTATTGGTAGGACGAGTATGCAGAACAAACACACTTGACAATATGCACATTTAATTGCCTACAACATAATTTTAGTAATTATTTTAAGAAGCCTACAACAATATTATCGGTCACCAATTATAATGGTAATTCTCAAAAAGTATTTGATCACGTTTATTATAATGCTCTACCCAATCTAATAAATATACTAAAATAATAAACAGAGGTAGGGGAATCATTAAAATCATTGTTCAGATCTGAAGATGGATCTGAAACTATAATCATCATAATCATCATAAGACATCAATAAAAACTAATAATTAAACTAAGAAAGTAATCATAATATTATTTAAGTTGGGGACTACCTCTCCGATAGGTACATATCGTACCCTGTACGTGGAGGACCCGAAGAAGGGAAATGACGTGCGGTGTTCCACAGGGTTCGGTTCTTGGGCCGCTCCTGTGGAACATCGGCTACGATTGGGTGTTGCGGGGTGATCTCCCCCTGGGGGCGACAGTGACAAGTTATGCAGACGATACGCTGGTCACTGCCCGGAGGATAGGTACGAAGAAGCTGCCCGTCTTGCCACTGAGGCGGTGGCACTGGTGGTCGGCAGAATCGAGATGCTGGAACTCCAGTTGGCGTGCAATAAAACTGAGACCCTATGTTTTCACGGGTCGAGGAGGGTCCCACATATTCGTCGGTGATACCCGCGTCGGGGTTGAGTCAAGTATGAAGTGTCTGAGACTCATCCTCGACAGCCGCTGGAACTTCCGCGAGCACTTCGCTCGCTCAATAACTCGAACAGGCTCGATGCGCAGTCTCACTGCCACCGGGCAGAACACGGCGCGGCGTACTCTGGTGGAGTGTGACCAGTTGGAGTAGCTAGCGACGTTTCTACCGCCGTTGTCATGGGGATGACCTCTTACTCGAGGCGGAGAGCGAGAAGGAAGGAGAAGAGGCACGCACACTATTTTCCGCGCCGCCATTACGAAGGCTTCGGCGTAGGACACAGGGGTATCCTGCGCCACACCAGCAAGCCTCGAAGTGACGCACGTGGTATTCCCGCGCGCACCTCAGAGAAATCGGGGTAAGCTTACCATCTTCAGCTCATGCCGCACCGAGGAGGGCTTGACATACGAGCACATGTCGTCAGGACCGCGAAAGAATGCGAAAGCGTACCCGTAGTCCGGACAATGGCGTCGGGATAAAACACCCTGGGGTTTTAGCCGGGAATAGTCCGGCATATCCTCTCAGTTGCCCCCGCAACCGAGAGGAAACCATGAGGGTTTCCCTACATCAAAAAAATACAAGGTCAGAATAAGAAATGCGCTAAACTATGAGAAGTGGCCCGTTGAGGCGTTAGCCGATCACTAGACCTAAATCGAAATTCACTAGCAATATCAACCTACCCTTCCTCAATCCTTCCCCCAGACAATGGGAAAAAATCATTTATGTGTTAATTGACCCTACTTTATTTATAACTTTTTATAGTTTTTTATTATATGTAGGCCGATACAAAAATAGATCTTGAAATTACATTAATTGACGTTGGCTTGAGATTTAACAATTAGCAATAATGTTATCTTCCTGATATTTATAAAAGTAACAAAGGACAATGCAATCTTGCGATCATAAGTGGATTAAATTATAATTCATCGTATAATACCACACGTTTCAAACTAGAATAGCGTGCAAACTACTTGCTATATAAATTTACAGAATTACTATATATATATCAAATAGTAAAAAGGTACCATCGCAGTCAGTCAGTCTTGTCGTCCTACTCCGCAGTTGCTAAGCTCCGCATGGAATGGGGACTACGGGCCTCGAGGGTTCCCCCCTTACCCGGGCAATTCCCTCAACAAGTCCAATGCTCATTGGTGTTGTGTGCTGTCGTTGGGCAGCGTTACAGACTAAGACTCCCAAGGGGGGATCATCGCAGTCGAAATACGAAAGGGTCATAGGGTAGATTTATATAATATCTCAAAAACTGTATAGTTTCTATTCGAATTTGAGTACCAAGATTAAAACCCATTGGATGCCGGTTAAAAACTAATGCGACAAATAAAATTTTAAACAATATTACGAACATGGTTTTTTTTTTATTTAATAACGAGAATTTGTCATTGTTATTTTTATGTTGCACTTGCTACGGCCGGGTTGCCCGAGCACATTGTAACGGGGTCGAGTTGCAAACTACGGGCACTCAGTAAAATATTAATTTTAATGACTCGCTTTGTCACTGCGGAGCTATTGCTTGCTCTCGTCTTCAATTATTAAACGTTAGTTGGCCTAACCCTTAAACTTCGCGCCTCGTATGAATATTCCCGACACCTCAAGGTCGACTTTTGGATTAGGTTCACGACAAATGATGTATTCAGTCATTGCCCTAAAGCCTCATGAGTATTATGGACACTAAGAGTTCATAAAGAATTTCAAGGTTTCGTTTCTAGGCGGCAAGTTAGAAAGTCATCGTTCGAATATATATTACGGTCACCCTTAATGTGGGTACTCCTACTATACAATCGGGTATAGTAAAATAGAAGTGTAAAAAAAACAATTTTTGCTTTTAAAGCTTCTATTTTTGTTATAATACACGTTAACTTATACGTTGTCATAGCAGAATACACTCAAATGTTTACCTATTACGGTATATAAGATATAGCCTGCCTATCAAACCCGATGACCTAGAATATAGACCTAGATATAGCCTGTGACAGACGGCTTGACGTACAAAGGGACATACGAACAACGGAGCCTTAAAACTAAGCACCCTTTTGGGTATGGAACGGAAAAAAGGAAACTTATATGTAATAATATTTTCCTTAATATTAGTACGCAAAGTGTTACATCATTTATACATCTATACAAATAAATAAAATTGGTGTGTCTGTTTGTAATAATAAAATAGCCGCTTTTTACTATATACATATGAATATATATACGGTACATATAACAAAACAACATTTTTTAGAATTTTTGTCTGTCTGTTTGTTCCGGTAATCTCCAAAACTACTGGACCGATTTTAATCACCAATCGAAAGCTACGTTATCAGGGTGTAACATAGGCTATATTTTATTTTGAAAAATATTAGGAATCTCCAAAAAATTGCAATAATGTAACCCAAAGTAGTAAAATTTTTGTTATAAAATTCGTTATTTGGCGTGCTTGCGTCCACGCGGACGAAGTCACGGGCACCAGCTCGTAAACAATAAAACTACCGTCATAACCCGTGTAGTGAAACAAAACGTCTACACAAATTAAGCACATTAGCCCTAACACTAAAACTCTAGCACACGCCATACAGGGCCCACAGATCATTCTGAAAGCTTAAGCTTAGAGCTTTTGTTTGTACACGCTTAGCGGGTCTAGTTTGCAAATGACTAGATTAAATCTTAAACATTATGTTAACGCGGTTATTGTGCCGGTGAAAAACGGTTTAGATTTTAAATTAATTTTAAAAAATCTTGGGTATTTAGACTTTAGAACAAGATCTGTCGAAGGAACGACCTTTACCAATTTGCTTTGGATAAAAAGTATTTTTCATGAAATAAAACAAAAAGCATTGGTGATGCGTTGCCTAGGGGAATATGGTTAGCTATATATAGCTTTAGCTATGTAAAGTTGTAAAACGAAGGTTATACGCTTTGTAAAATGAGGATGTGTAAAGTTGTATGCTATGTAAAATAACATATGTAGTACGCTATAAGTTATCTATAATAAAGATGTGTGGTAGATCGAAATATCGCGTATAAACAGATGTATAATTTTTGTTTTTAAAGAACATAACTAATATACGCTTTCAACCCTTTGTGTCTAGAATATATTCCAAACAAAGTATTTTATTTAAATAATACATACATTACATTGATAATTAAACGAAAAAAACTCGTAGAGTTTCTTGGCGGATCTTCTCTGTTGAACATTTTCCGGTCCGGCAGTATTTTAAGAAAAACATATTTATTGTATACAAGTTATAACGTGTACATAATAATCATTCTTTAGCCGTGTTTCAAATGAAATGTAATAACAATTGTAGACATACGAGTAAGTACGTAGAGTTCTTATGTAGAGAGCTAAAATTGTTGCATTCGCTACACAACGCGTAGAGTATGTTCCAGTGACAGCACTTGACATTATAAAAGGAAGAATGTGAATATTGCATGCAGCGACAAAGAGAAACAAATTATGATTATAAAGAGTGCATTTTTATTTGCTTTATGGAAAATATGTGGCGTATAAAATATTTAAATAGTGACAGCGTAGTGTTTAAGTAGTGAAAGCCTATTGCTTTTAAATTTACATTCTTAAATGGGTGTTCGGGGTTCAAATTCCAGGCATATACCCCTGACATTTCGAAATTATGTGCGTGTTATAATTTAATGATCGCTACCTTAGCGGTAAAGAAAAACATCGTGGCGAAATCTACTTGCTAGATTATCTAAAAAATAATACGATTTTAAAGGAGTGTAATATCCACCAAGAGCACTTGGCTAGCTAAAAGAACATTAGAAAGAAAAAGATAAAGACATCGCTGCCCAGGTTGACAAGATAGTTGTAGGCAGTCGAGTCAGTTGTGATGAAACAGAAACTATATAAGTACCTACGTTTTACAATATGAACATGCGGCGCTTCGTCTTCTAACGACTTAAACAATGATGTATCACGCATTATGTGGGCTATCTGAACTCATTAGTTCTAACTGCACGGACTGACTCACTATGGTGACAAGTTAATTAACTTGTTAACGTCTTGTCTTGTTCGGTTTACGGTAATAAGTATCTCGCGTGGATGAAATTGTAAAAACAACAAATGAAGACAAAAATTATAGTACTTTTAAAATAGAAAAAGAGTCTGGAAGTGAAAAGATCATGTTATATCATTTTTATCGTTAATTTAATTAATTATTAAAGAGAAGTATCTTGCCAAAAAAGCTTCTTTTTTGTCAAATATAAGATAATAGAACTACTGGAGCTGATGTGTTACAATTATGTAACAAATACCATACTAATTATACATAATAATTGTTAATGGTATTAAAACGAAAAAAAAAAGAATAACGAAGTACGAAGTAACGACGAAACAGCAAATTTTCTTGCCGAATCTTTTTGGTTGAGGTCGTATTTTCATCTAGTGACAGTATAAGGAAAAAATGAAGAGTGACAATTTTAAATGCCCTTGTATGTAGGTCCATACATTTTATTTCAAATCATTTGTTTTACATACTGGTGTGAGACTACGTGCTTCAAAATGAAATCCAAAGTAATTCGTAAATATAAAAAAAGAAGTAAAAGGTAATTCGTAATAAAAGCTTTCGTCAATATTATAAATGAAGTCAATTCACGTAAGCAAAAGACAAGAGAAAATTAAAATATAATGGTGATTGTATAACATATTTTTGTAGGCAATTATTTAAGTCGATTTTTGACTTCAACGAAAAATGAATACAATTTTTGTTATCGCGGAATAAACAATAAAAAATATGATACATCGAATCGACACTCAACTCCTTCAGTCAACATGAGATTCGATTAAATTTGCTTGCGAGACCGCTTTTATTAATTGCGAACCACATAATTTACATAATTGTAATGAAAATTAAATGGCAGATCGTATCCTGTGACGAGAGTAAAACATATTTCTGTAATCGTGGTGAAATCTTCATGGTCTGCTTTTATTTTATTGCATAAGTCGCGTTGAGTGCCGGTTTAATGCTCGCTACCAAAAAAAGTAAAATATATTGCGAACTTAGTACACTTGCTCAGATAAGAGTCAGTTTGTCAGTTTGTCATAACCGAACGGAACGTATATGGTGTTAACATCTTGCTAAATAATTTCGGACCGGTCCTAAATTATTATCGAAATTAAGGACTCGCGGGAAGTGAAATATTTTTTATCGAACGGGCTTAATTGAAACATTAGTACCAATATGCGTTACTTTATTGGTGCTCAATCTTTCAGAATGGATTTTTATATAAGGCCGGTTTGGAACATTTTTGAGTAGTGAAATTTTGTCGAACGTTACCCAAAATGCGTTACGTTTTTCAACGCACCTTTTACGTTAAACATGTATACAGCCTATTATCTTTTTAAACCCTTTCAAAATCTTTTTAAAATCTTTTTAAACAATAATATTATCTTTTTAAACCTCTTGCCTATAAATTATTAAAATAGTTTAGTAATTACGGAGTTAATACCAGTCTGGCGTTGGAACTGACACAGACTTTTAATTTTCTTTTAATTCTGTCACATAGATGCCAGCCAGGATTATACGATATGCAGATAGCGAGTTGAATCTATTTATTCATTTATTTCTATTGTACAATTATGACGTACATTTTTTTCTATGGAACATTACTCTTGTCTTTCAATAACACGATGAGGTTCGTCTACGTGAAAGTGAAACTGTAAAATATCTAGAACGGAAGAATCGTTAGTGGCATTTATTATCTGGAATCTCCATTGAAACATTTTAATCATCCGGACCCCTAATGGAATTTATCGCAGACTTGGTGTAAGAATTTACAAAAATAACTTAGAGATTTATAATACCTGCTCGCAAGTTTATTAACTCCATTTTATGCCTCCATGGACAGTATTATGAGAGAGCGCGAAGAAAATTATCTACAGAACTTCGTTCCATTTCACACCGCGATTAGTCAAGGTACCCATTTCGGTGCATGCACTTCCATAACAGGACTGACACTTGGTGTAATCTTGGTACCATATTCGTCTCTACAATTAGCTGTCATATCCTTTTCTTTGTGAACTCTCTGACTGTTTAATTGTATGCCTTGCCGAGCTTTGTTTTGTTTGATAATAACAACGTACTACGACTAGCAGATGTGTTCGTTTTGTAACGGCGCATGTTCGAAACATATGAAGGCGGTGCGAATTTGTGCTACAGACACGTAGAGGAAAAATAAACGCTGAAAACGTGAGAACTTATTTTAACAATATCCTAAACGATTTGTCGATGTTACTGCAATAAGTCAAGCCGTAGGACTCAATTCAAACGACTTAAACGCTAAAACAGCGTTACCGGTGGCCAAAAGTCGTAATTCAATTCACGGACGTGAGATAAAATTTTATTCCAAAACGGTTAATGTTGCGCTTATGCGACGAACAGTAACAAATGCATCGTCATTTAATACACCTTTTATGTACGAAGCACGTCCACTCTGTACACTGTTGAGAAATTTCTTTAACCTATTAATTTCTGAAAAGGAAATAAATTTTAAACATACTTTATTTAAATCGTAGATTCGCTTAAATTATCGCATTCCATCGCATAAACCCCTTTCGTTCTTGTAAACGAAATTAATTAAAAACGGGAACGCTTCCAAACAATAAGAAACGGTGTAGACCTATTTGAATGGCATTAACATAATTCGTTGGATCCTTTATTTTTAAAAGTTTATAAACAACTCAATGAATAGCCTTCGAATAACTTTATAAGTCCATCCAAGCGTATCACAAATGGGGTAATGGCCGCATGTGTTTCAACGATTTATACGCGACACGACCATCGTGGAATCGTTAATTTATATAGAGAGATAGCGTCACCCGCTAACCGGCGATTACCATCGTTCTATCGCCAGTGTGGACCACGGCTTGTTATGCGATAGCATCGCGCCATCCATCATCCACCCCATGAATGAATACATTACCAATCACACCGTACTATGAACAATTCCGAGAACTGTTCGTTTTGTGAAACACAATTAATTGGGATGGGAAATTTGTTGAATGAAACGTTTCCCTTGTTTGTTTGATGTTAAACCTTTTATTTGCGGTAGGTACATTGATGTAGTAGTTAATACGATGTTGTTTGAATAAAAGTTAATTTATATTTTTAGAGTTCTATGCCCAAAAGGTGCTAGAGAATAAAAATTATTTAGGCTCCACTGTCGCTTTGTTCTTTGGCCCTCTGTTCATCTGTTACAGGTCTGTGTCATTTTTTGCTGAATCAATAATAGTTCTCGTAGTAGGTATCTGATTATGACCGATAGCATAATAAGATAACTTTCGCTTTATAAACATGAATTTGTTGCTCTATTGTAAATTATTTAATGATGTAGGCGGAGTTTAATTTTACTGGAACCTATTTAGTGGATGTAGGAAGTCATTCAGTAATTCATATAATAAGCTAAATGAGATCCGATGGCGGTCGATAGGCATATAATTTATTTAACAGAGAAAAAACTCATAATTGCCGACTGTTATAATACCTTATTGAGAATCGATCGTTAGCTTATCCAAACATATGATTAATAATTTACTAGCCGTAATAAATATTAAGTTTTTCAAATTGGAAGCGCACAAAGAAGGAAGGCTCGGGTCTGACAGGCCAATCCATCAAGCGTCTAGTACTATGAGTACAGTTAGACTCCCGTACCAATCAGGGTTTTTGTTTGATGTCAACGGCCGCTCAATAACTAGACGAGGATACAATCACCGTAGACACATACAATCAAACCAAATAAAAATCATATTAATCACTACGTTGTACAATCTAGTCTGCTAAGCGAAAGTTTTTTGCGCGTCCCACCCGTTTTTGCATGATACGCAATTACAACTAACGAGTCTAATGCTAGTTCAATATATTTTAAACAATGTATTATATTGAACTTGGCCCAGACGCGTTTGACGGATATAAATCCGGCTTTCTAATTCGATTCGTCGTGGGATTTGTTGAATGCACGCTTCACGTGTGTTTTTTGCATCTGATTATCGAAACAATAATTACAGTCACGTCATGGTGGCTTGAATATTTAAGATGTGCATGTCATCATGAGGACAGCAGTGTTCAAACTCTGCCGGGCAGAGAGGGTTTCGGATTTGATCTCCAGCCGGAACAATATCTAAAAAATAAAGATATTATTTTTGAGTCTAAATATTCCCGGTCTTATGTATGTATCCATAACACAAAAGGCATTTCACATTTTTCTATAAAATCATAGTTAATTAAGGATTAGAAAAATGATGTTTGATAAAACCTTATCATTACGTCTTTAATGTTAGTATTCAAATCGCTAATAAGGTAGACGTGGACAAATTTACTGGTGGTGGAGAAACATCTATCTCTACAAAACATACGGTCTTTCTCCGAAACTCAGACGAAGCTTAAGATCTTGTCAGTCGCGACCTCACGTAAGACTCGCAAAAAAAAAAACGAAAAACCTCCAGTGAAGAACGTCGAGAAAGTTTAAATAACTGTCAAAGCTATCATGATTTTGTCAGAGGGAAATCTCGTTAAAATTGAGAGGAATGCACAAAAAATGGCATTCGTTTAAAAAGCGAAGATAAAATAAAGGGTTCTTTCCGCGCACTCGAAATGCAAACGAGGTGAGTGAGATTGGCCAAACTGTGCAAGTGCCAAATACTAAATGTTTTTCTGAATCGAAATTGCGCATATCTGTCTTTGCTCCTATTATCTCGAACTCGAACTCGAACTCGCTTTCAGTTTGTAACGACTTAAATATTTCTTAGTTTCGAATACTCAAATGAATTAAGGCCTACTTTGAAACAACACGAAATAATCGTTGTTAACAGCTATACAACATGTTTATTGCGAACCCAAGTACAATGCGATATAAACATCACTAAAACAATTCTCAAATACCCCATTTGTATTTCGTTTTCTGATCTTATCTAAAGCCGTCACGAACTCGTATTTACAACTGTGTCAATGTCATTTCCACCAGGTGAGGCCATTTGCAACTATCCATTGACGGATGATTTGCAATTTTGCAGACGTCTTTTGTAGTGACTGCAGCAGTCTCGTAACGATCTCGCCCTACGGCCTGAGGTAATTTAGGAGTATCTGCAGACCCGCTTTCACCGCTGATGAATGACCCCGGGTCCCCATCCTTCGCGCCTCATGACGTGCTGCCGTCGACATCGTGCTACACAAATCGTTTCCCTTTCATCACTCTCTCTGTCTTGTTTACATGAAATATCATTTTAAAACCCCCTTGTTAAACTGTCATCATAATAGCCATCACGACGTACGCGAATTCACTATTCAACGGCGGTACACCGTAAAATCAATGACGCCGTGTAACCGACAATTCTCTCGGCAGTTGATTTTGCAAATTATCAACTTTACAATTACGAGTCTCGATACGATCTGTTATTACCACTCGTCTTTTATTGCGTGCCTCGGGGTTGGGAGAGAATTATTAATCAATCCGATGGTCACTTTCTCCAAAGGGGTCAGGTATTGTTCGAGCCTTCCTACCCGGGAGTGCAAGCAATTTAGCGCTATCGCTCGAACTGATTTCTCCGTGCGCTGATTGATGACTCCCAATTGTGTTTGTCTCGTTAGCCGACATTTGTACTTTTTTGTGTCGTTGTGCATTTATTTTAAAAGCCGGCTCTTCATTAAATTTATCGACACTTCTCGAAATCCAGCGGTTACTAATGATTCGATGCAACGATACACCTAAATTCAGATAAAGAAAAACACAGTATTACCATTGTAACTGAAATCTGTCTTGTTTTCGTTTACGCCGTTTATCACTTCATGCGTTATGCATGACGACCTCAAAATGTCGATGTCGTGTTTTTTCTGACACGTCTCATTTATATTCCAAAGCTTCACACTAATGAATGTTAAAGCCCTTTTTAGTCTAAAATAAGTATTCAATAAAGTGAGGGTGTATAAAAATTCTCACATATATCATAAGATCGCATGATAAACTAACGTTCAGATTGCACGCGACCTAGCAACTTACGCCTATTGTAGACTTTATTGCCCTACTAATAGGACTATAATGGTGCTTCGGAAAAGTCAGAACTCCGCATAAACGATAGTAATAGTTTGGAGTCGGACGATCGCGTCGGTCACGCGATTTCGATTTCATTCACAACCGCAGCGATTTTATCAATACGGACGTTATATTAACATTTTATTCGCATTTTCGTGAACGTGCACCAAGCGGGTTAAAATAATACTTTCGACACATTTAAGGCTTTTTATCAATAATTGCGGGCGAATTTTACTGGACATTTAAATTGTTTATTTTACTGCCGCGTATCAGGACTGTATGTGTTTTTCCGATCGGTCGCCAACAAGAGTTTATTCTTTGATTAAGTTATTAAAATGTTTTTCCAGCATAAAGTCTAGTTTCAGCTCTTAAAATTTCTTAGTTAGTTCTTTGTCTTTCGTCCTTAGTTAGGTGCAAATAGTATTAAGTTATTTTCCTATCTAAGGCATTACTTGCTGAAGTGTTTTGATTGCTAGAACCAGCTATTGTGTTTATACATTGCTGAGCATTACTTATAGTTCATAATAAAAACATTATTTAAAATTTTCAGAGTTTGTTACAAATAACGAACCTCCATATAAGAGGAAGATAGTAATTGCATCGTTTTAGCTAATCAAATGCTATCTGTAGGTACTTCTTTAGAATTTGGAATTTGTGAAATGAAATGAGTCGTTATAAATTGTGCGTAAACCAAAGTAACCGAGCGTTACCAGTATTTTAGCATATTCACGATTAACGATTGTAGGTATGTAGTATGTCTGTCTACTTTGTCTACCTTCTAGTGGTTTGGCATTGTTAACGACTCTCGCTTCTCCTGAAAAGCACCGTTTAGTAGTAGGCTCTGCATACGTTCAGTTATCATTTAGACTGCCCGGAATATTTTGAATTTGTGCTTACTTGCGTCACTTTTGTTTAACTCGATGTTCTATGTAAGATATTTATGTTATGGAGTTACATGTATGAAACTCAACCTTTTCTGTAGTATTTAAAAGCTCTATATTCTAGCATAATTATCATATAACGAATAAACACCTGGAAATATATTAATGTAACGCTCGGTATTCCTCATTTTACATCGTTTCCTATGTTTGATAATAACAATAAATATAAAGAAAGAAATGATTTTTAATAATTCTGCCTACGTCAGATATATTTTAAGTGT
>DWJS01000266.1:0-12366 GCA_018248975.1 Codatractus imalena | reverse complement strand
ATGAATTTCTTTTTTCCGTTGTTATGACTAGGTGAGGTGTTTGAAGATTGAGGAATTTGTGGTGCACGAAGCAACGATGTGGCAGATTTAGATGCCTTAGGACAGGGACATAATGGTGAGTGTAAAATTTGAGGAAGATCCGAGTTCATTAATTTTGTCGTCGTTGTTGTTGTCGAAGGAGAACATTCAGAAGGGACATGTGGATGTAAAGAGCTAGATTGGGGAAGCGTGGAATTCGTTTCTATTTTACAGTCGAAGTTGAGACTCTCATTTTTCGCCCAGAAAAGTACATCCGATATTAATTTTTCCGCGATGTTCCGCTGATTTTTGGAGATAGTTTTAAAACTTTCTTCTAGGTATACTGAAAATGAGCTGAATCTTTTTGATGTATCTTCATAACTGTTCTGGGTGGGATTTATGATATCTTGATCTTCTGCCTCGGGTACACACTCGCATTTTTTTTTCTGGAACAATTCAAATATTATAATTAATTATCTTCCGTTTGAACCGATGTATGTAAGTTATGTAAACTTCTCGAAAAACAATGATAAATTAAATAATGGATAGCATATTTTAATTCTGATCGAAATTATATTTTAAATTTTAAGTTAGTTTATAAGGAAAAGTATGGTTGGAGGCGTCCAAATACGTGCAGGTTGTATGTTTCTTGTTTATGTTTCTTAAATGCTTTAGATTTTTATTCTAAAAAAATTGCTTAGTGCTTTTATTTACTGGTTAGGACTAGAAGTGTAATAAATATTAAACTAGGTGTACCCGGCGCGCGTTGCTACGCCAACAACTAATTAATCAGTATTGAACTTGATACATGGAAGCGCCATCTGGCGGTAACTTCCATTAATACGAATATCATATTCGTTTCCTCAGTGAAAAATACATGGTCATACTGATTTTCATGAAAATCGGTTGGACGGGGCAGAAGTTGCTACTCTGCAAGATAATATACTTAAATCTTATGTTATGTGTAATATTAAAATGTTATAAAACCTTTTTCTCGCAACTATGCTCTGTATCGAGCAGAAAAAATATTGCATGATCTTTGTTAAGACCACCCCTCTCCCGAAAGTGAGATTAGATGTGATTCGACGCGACCCCTTGAAAATCTCTCTTGTGTTTTGTTTCGTAATTTATGGACGCACCCTTATTTTTATTTCCATTTATTTTACTGTAAAGAGTGACTGAATTTGAATAGATTTGGCATGATTAACAAATGTGAAGCTATTTAAAATGATTGTTTAAAAATTAGTGATGTAACGAATATTCGTATTTGCATTCGCATTCACATATTCATTGACATTCGCATTTGCAAAATTCAGGCAATTGCATGAGTATTAAAAATGTACGAAAAATTCAAATGCCAAAAAAATTTGCAAATGCATTTGAACATGTGAATTTATTGACATATAAATCAAAAATATGCAAATATATTTTTTGATATTCGCATTCACATAATTCATGGGAATAGAACCTCACAAAAAGTAGTTTATATTTGGTATGCACAGCAATAAAATGGGACTTAATTGATAGAACTTCATTATGATTGTTAATGATGATATTTTTTCATTTTCATTTTCATTGTAATAAAGTTTGAAATTCTCTACAATTCTCAGAAAAAGATGAAACTTCAATAAATGTATACAGTGTGTGGTATATACAGATATGTGGTTCAAATGTTGTTGAATACACGTAATAGCCAGAATAAGAGAGAAAGAAATACATTATACATTACATTCATATGTTTATACATTCATTTACTTAAATAACAAAAATATTTGGTCATATTTTCTTCTTTCTTTCTTTATGAATATCACTTGATATTAATTGTTTCTATTCTTTAAATATTGGAGTTAATCAAGTGTATGATTATTATATATTCAGTCATCTATATATTAATACGTGAAGCAAAAGCTTTGGACCCCTTTTTACCAATATTGCGCGGAACGAGGAGTATCGAATTTGTCACACTTATAGTTTATATGTAGAAGTGCGAAAACGCTAATATTTTTCAATGATAAAGCTTATAAAGTACATTAAATCAACAAATAAAACATTACACACACTACTATGCATTTGACACACACATATCTATAAACATATATACTCTTTTATTTATGGTTAATCTGTGGTCAAATTGAAAAGAAATTAATATTATTTGCCTTTAAAATTATTTGTCTATAGTCATACTAAATGTCACATATAATTGATAAATTAAATAGAGCATTCTTTATTTTTGTCATTGCCAGTACGAACAGTTTAAAGTGTCAGAACGATAGAAACTTTGACAAAAGAATCTGAGTAACGTTCAAATATACAAAAATGTTAATTACGGTCGATTTTCGACCTCCTACAGGACCACTAGTTTATATTAATGCGTGTTAGAATCCCACACAAATAAATTGTCTAGCCGTGTGTATGACTTAATTTTGGAAAAGTTAGAATGTATGCATGTATATATACATATATGCAGCGACGCGCGTGGTGGAGCGTGCACGATTACCAGATGCAGAAGGTTTCGAGTTCAATTCTCGGCCAGGCAGATCTTATTGATGAATTCAGTCTTGTACGTGGAGCTGTGGAAATAGAAATATCATTAAAAATCCTCATTATTTTGTCAAGACTATCACGTAAAACATTAAAGCGAGTAACAAACATAATTAGTCCTATTTGAAATCACGGATGCATAAACTGAAACATCTCCTGAACAACAGCGATTATCTATAAAGAGGCTGTTGAGTATGTGGCGCAACAAAGTACGTCACACAAATTGTTACATTATAACAATTCTCGTCACACAGCTTGTCAAATCAGATTACACCTATCCACATAATGTGTATGAAGAGTAGATAGCGGTGCGTAGATAAGTGAATTCGTGTCGAATATTATCGATACGATCGTAGCCCGCTATCGGCACGTCCGGCGTGCCGACGTGCCGGCGTGACGGAACGACACGAGACGTGACGACGTGGGAAATGGATCAGACGAAGAAAGTGCTATTTGATATCCTTTGTTGAGAGCGATGTGTATCGTTTGGGACAGGACAGGTAATCTATCTAGGCAAACATCTCGTATGTTTACAGGAAAAGAGATAAATGAATGAAAGATTACGAATATTATTTCATTAACTAAATACATGTTTCAAAAATTAAGAAATACGAAATATTTCTAGCATTGTGAGATATGTTCTTTTGTTGTTTTTTAAAGACTGACCCAAGGTTCGGTTGTGGATGCGACTATTTTCATCAAAAAATTAACTAGTTTCGGTCACAGTTCATGCTTTGTCGTGTAATGTTCGGCTAATTTCCTGTAGGGTTGTGAGGTTATGGACTTGAGCGAAGTTTGCTGACCGATGAAATAAAGTGATTAAATTAAAGTTATAGGTTTTTCGCCACGAAATATTACGGAGATTACGATATGTGTAAAAATGCTTTAGATTGTTTGCAAATTTCGGTTTCGCCCGAAATTGAGACCGTGGCCGAAGGTAACTTTTCCGTTTTGGCTGCAAATTATCAGTCTGTCTGTCGGACTCTAATTATTTTATATTCAACATTATTAAGTAAACTCAATTTAACTGAAACTGCTAAAGGAGTACGTAAACATTTATGTCTAAGAGCACTTTCATTGTGTCTTCTTAGTCTCTGTTAAGGGGAAGTCAGTTTGATCGTGTGTTCATATAATAGCAGACATTATGTTTCACTCTGTGCAATTACATTATTATCTCTACTGGTTAACTAACTCTATTGGTTTGTAATAATTGATCTGGATGTGGTATGATGCCATGTGGCTCCACGGTGCTCAAATGCATGTTAAAAATGTCAAATCATAGGCAGTAGAACGATGATTGGCCATAGTGGTGTAGACTGTAGTGGTTGCCAGTGTTTGATATAGTGATATATGCTTTACATATAGGCCATAAATAAATGTGAAGCGCTCAGATTCGATGGAGGAACGCAAGTGTGAACGAGCTGAAATAGGGCTCCCCTAAATGGGGCTAATGTTTATGAGCGGAACTTGTCTTCACTTCAGGAAAATGAGAGAAGGCCGAAAACCTAAAAAACAACATTAATTTCCTCTTGAGTAAACAGCGCAGACTTGAATCCGTACTGTTTCATTATCTGAAGCGGTTTTCCAATCCCGAGTACTTACAATGAATATTCCGTAACGACAGAGGTGGGTACCCGGGGGATATTGAACGAAAAATAATAAGAAGAGTCATAATTAAAATTCATTTCCGAACCCCTCCTCCCTGAACGTTGGAGTGAGAGATAAATAAAAATCGGTGCAGCGCGAGCTTGATTCGCGGTTGAGGGGTCCGTAACAGCGTTAGCATTTTTTAATAAGTCGAGATTTGGGAAAGAACCAACACAACATTAATGGATATAAAAACTAATTTTGATTAGCGAATTAAGTAGGCCTATAAAACTAGTACAGGTTTATAAAATTCATTCAAACATACATGACTTTTTGGTATTAAGTTAAAAAAAAAACAGGCAAAATACACAATGAGTATTATTTATCGTCACAGAACCAAACCTTTTCAGATATAAAATATTGTTACGCATACTTAAACAATATGTATATTCATTTTTTATAGACAGATGGTACTGCAAATTTAGGCACTGAACCCTAAAAATGAGGAGTGGAAACTTAAAATATTTTTACGTTCCTCAAGATCTCCGGAGTGTTTGAAATTTCCATTCCTTCGGGATTAGTTTTAAATGGAAATGAGTTTTTCACGACTTTTTGTTTATTTCAGTTACGGCGGGATTCTTGTGAATTTTGTATACAGGTTGAACGTTGTTTAATGGCGTTAGAACTCTTTGTAATTCGACTGAGGTAACCGTTTCAACTTGTAAAACATAAGTTCTTGAAACATGTCCTCAGGTTTTCAACATAATACATCGTTGATTCACCTCATCAATAATATGAGGTTGATTACAAATGTATTGATTGTAGGTTACCGTATTAATTTTAGTATTAATCGTTTTAGTAAATCGTAAATATTAGGCAGTATGTAGGCTTAAATATAAATATAAATGTTATATTTATAAATGTTAGGCAACATGTAGGCTAACATTTCACCGCACTTTCAATAAAATGAAATACATTTATATTGTATCACCAACAACGCATTTTTATCCCATCGCTGGACACACGTCTCCCTCCCCCACTTTTCCTTCACCATAAAGCAAGCGATATTTAATTTCTAATAATCACATAATTGTGATTCGATCCCTGGACCACCAGCGGCGAGGTCGAATTTCAAACACTCGGCTATTGATGCTTTAAATATTTATTCTGTATACATTTATAAATTGCCAGTTACAATATTTCTTTATACTACAACCGGAATGGAATGAAGTCGAATGTAGCCTTGCCTAGAAGATTCCAACTCACTTTTTCCATGACGAGTTCTAGATTATAGCTGTCAGGAAATATAAACTTGAACAAAGAGGTTCCGTTATGCAAAAAATACCACAATTTCCTATCGTATGATGAGAAACAAAAACGCGTTTTTAGGGTAAACACCGCTAATGAAGTTCGCAATTCGCATAACATCTGCAAATAATTCGCGGAAGGCGCTGAGCACACACCGCTGTTTGTTCGCCTAAAACTTCACCATTAACGCTGTTGACACACAAGAGATTTTTTCCACGTACCTATTCCTAAGTAGGCCTTTAGTTTTACCGACCCTCGTGTTAGGTGTCACGGAGCAATGTTTGTGCGTCGTGTTTGCGATACTCGTCCGCGCCGTCATATTTAGGTGTGTTTGGGTGCGTGTTTCACTGCTAGCGAGGGGAGGTGAAAGTGGGTATTTTTTTTTGTCTAGTGATAAATAGACACTGCTGCCCATAGACATCTGTCAACCTTAGATAAAAAGATACCTGAGATCGGCCTTAGATGCGTAGCTTCTACTCAGGACTAAGTTGGAATACCTCGTATATCTTTAACTATAGCCTAACCTAAACATATCAAAAGGTTCTATCGCTGTTACAAATAGCTCTTTATAGAAAATAAATAACAAAAACAGCAAAAAGAGATAATGCGCGTAACTGCAGCAGCACGAACTCAGCAGTGGTATGTCTTTGAATTTATTTAAACAATATCTTTGTAAATAAATAACGTGTAGAACCAGCTGAACAATTTGTCTGTACGTGCTTATCTAGAAACGGCGGGCTTAGAGGGAACTGTCTCTCTCAATAATCCTAATTGACTAGACAAAATAACTAGTCACTATTTATCTCGACAATAACTATAGTTATAACAGAAAATTACGCTTTATAAAACTTTATTAAGCGAGGTATCTGATCGCCGTTAGCACTCATGTTGCAGCCTGGGTTCTGTTTATGGCACTTCGGATTTTAGTGGCGTTAGAGGAGCGGTGCTAACGAGCAGACGGGCAGTTAGCGTCCGCCGCCATCCGTCGCACGCCGCGCCTTACATACATTCATGGCGGCTATACATTCTCACCTTCAGAGTATCCGAGCACAGGAATGCTGAAGAAGTCCGAAACCGTCCCCGTCTCCTCTAGCAAAGGCGGATAGATAAGGAACCAAAAGTCTCTCTCACTTCCAGATCATAGTATTTTGTCCCCCCTCTCATGGCTGAGCCCTATCTAGGCCCACCATAAACGTTCATTCAGACCGGAAAGGCCATTAAAACCAAAAGCAAGTACCCATTTTCGAAAAAGAAAATACACTGCTTGATTATAAAATATAGTACATTACTTCCACACTCTTCGATGCTTGACTGAGGTGCCACCACGGCCACTTGTATCTCTGCCTTATAGTAACAGCGTAAGAATATGATAAGGCAGATTCATTGTCTAAATATTCTATCTCAAGGTTGCAGATGCTCATGTTTTGATCACTTCATATCAGGTGTGATGCAGGCCCGTTTGCCCCTTGTATTAGAATAAAATGATTTCTTTTTTTATGTGTTGGCATTACTCGCCTGCTTTTAGTCCTGTGTCAGTATTTGCGTCATCTATTGCGCCTGTAGAACTGAAGGCGAATATAAGTCACGCTAGGCTGTAAATTTATCGTCTTGGACGAGACTTAGCGAAAGCTCTTCGACGAGAATGTAAAGCCGCCGTCAGGGGCACGCTCGCTGCTAAACACTTATAGCTAAACGCTTACGGCCATACTTGCCGCTAAACACTTAGCTAGGTAAAGGCGTGAAGCCGAGCATGGACGTAATGAGGAACAAGCACACATTGTCCCTTTTAGCGGTTTATTTGTGGTCCATAAAAGGTCATGGTACTATAATATTTTTATCGACTCTTTTCTAGAATCTAGATACATAGGTGTTTTGTAGGGCTCGCATCTAACAGTGGAAAGAGAACTAGCAGCAAGCTCCCTATACTTTTAATCATAGTATCCTGAAAGTTATATCTAATTTCTACTAGTAATCTACTTATATATATTTGGCCATTAAACTTGATAAATTTTAGGTTAATCAAAACAGTCTGGAAGTACACGAAACACGTTTCCAAGACAGCTGTTTCACGTCCGACGAGATAACGGGGACCGGTCCAGCTCGTGTCCTGCCACTTATGTACAAATGTGGAAACCACTCCGCACCAACTGCTTATCTCCAGCTACCGAGCTCCGCCGTCCGTATGTAACGAGACACTTGACTTATCTGATCTTCCAAATTATCAGCTGAATGAGGCTATTATTAATTCCTTTAAAAATTATGTGTAGTACATTCACGTACATTATTTAGTAATAGTTTTCAATTGTTTTGTTGATTGAGATAGATAGAGCTACTGAGTAGTAGAAACATAATAGTGCGTTAAACTTTAAAACAGCTTTACAAAACAATCGAATTCGATCACAACACCTATCACTTTATTTCTAGTTTCTGATTGTCGTAAGTCTACCAATATTTCAACCACTGAATATTTCCTATTCGAATTTGAAGAGTGTCTTCGAAACTCACGAAATTAAAATGGGTCCCTATGGAAGTATCTACTTTCCAACAATAAAAATTTCTCAAGACGGTTGAAAAAGGAGGTAACAATCGTTAAGAATAAAAAGTATAACTGAATTGATTTTTTTCTGAATTGAAATTTCTTGTTGTTTGAAAAATATATTTGAGTCTATTGGAGTATGGTGATTACCTACAATAGCACCACTCTAATGGATTTAATACGAGATATGGGCAGTAGCTTCTCTTCTTTTTAAGGTATTCACCAAGTGCGGTAATCAACAACACGCATACCCAAGTCACGCAATAAACGCGTGTACACTCCATACGCGAGATCAGTATGACCACTATCACGTGTCGTCAATTTTGCGAATGAAGCGGCCATGTTCCTGGATCTATCGACACGGGCGCGAAGGTGGGACCGGTCGGCTTATCTGGTTACACTCGGACACAAAAGTACTTCGGGTTTATACGTCCGAATAGAAAACAAAACACGCTATATAGGCATAGTTTCATTTTAGACGAAGGAACCCACATTTATTTCCTACGCAATTCTATTAACGGGAAATTGAATTAGAAAATACGGTACATACCAATGTGGATTCAGGAGGCCAAAAGCAATCACAGCAAAACTTTATAAACATACCATTAGGGTGCGAAAGTAAATCTGTAATATATTTAAAACTATATAATTTGTAAAGTAAAATGCCTATAGATCTTTGATGGTTTACATTATGTGTAGTGTTCCATTTAGTTCTACCCACCCGCAATTTCAAGCATACTGTACTATCCTCTATATTTTCTAATTTGGGGAACTAAGAATACATCACGACTCATATGTTTACTTTATCTTCGTAAGCCGTACTGTGTCCGAATGTCCGCTGGGCCGCCCACGAGAGCTCTCGAGCCTACAAAAACGACTAGTTCGTGCACATTTATTGAATAGCCGTCGTCGTGGGCGGCGGCGCGGCGCAGACACGTGAGCGCGCGAGGGTACTGGACCTCGGTACCTAACATCATACCAGGAATAAAATACGAAGGCTATTGATCTATATGAGCCCTACATGACCTATAAGAGCCCTATATAATATGTCTCTATCTACCTCATATTTGAGGTCGATTACAATCAATAAGCTGCAGTGGTCAATCAATCAATAACTTGCATGTTTATTTGGTGGCTCTTAATAATTTTTATCTAGTTTTACTTTCTTGTGTAATATATTTCCTACGCAATTCTTTGTTGTGTAATATCTACCACATTTGTATCAATAATTGTAATTATCTAACGAACTTTTTAAGGTTCTGTACCCAAAGCGTGGCAAAGGCACCCGATTCTAAGGCTTCGCTCTCTATCTGTTGTCTGTTCGTTTGGACGTCTGTCCGTCTGTCTGTACCGTAACTGGTAGACAGTTGAAATTTTCACAGAGTGTGTACTATGGCCACTTTAACGACAAAAGATTAAAAAATGAAGAGTGAAATAAATATATAGTTTGAAAAATAATAAAATTACCTATAAGTCGCCACGCCATCTATAATGCTACTTCGGCGACACGCCAGTAACATGAAGTGTGACATCGGAAAAATTTTGTTACGATTTCCGGCGGTATTTGTATATGTAGTGGTTGCTGCTATAAATGTATTTTTCTTCGGCTTAATTTTCCTCGATCTTAATGAGGGTGGTATGGAGTTTTATGCGTGCGAGTCCGGCTCGCACTTGGTCGATTTTTCTAATGTTGAATGTCACTCATGGGCGTCTACTACGTATAACATTAAAATAACTTTCAAGACCGGCATCGCATTAGTGCCTCCCCGAAGCTGCAAATGGCTATTGGCGGCAGTAAGTACTTACCAGGTGGGCTGTTTGGACGTTTTCCAAAACCTTTTCTTGATCAGAAAAGACATGATCAATAAAATCGGGCATAATGAAAAGCTTGAGTGTTTATCGCTACCCTTCAACCAGCTGTACGGGATTTTGTTTTTTCATTTTACGTTCTAGTGCCTTCGCTTTGTAAAGGGTTTTATGTTTTATAAAAATCGTAAACGTAGATTCCTTAGAAGAAGTCAAATGCCGAAGCGGTATTGTTATGGCTATTTTACACTGTTTTTCTGTTCTAAAAGTAAATGATGATGTAAAACAGGTGCAGTCTGTACCTAATATCGCATGACATACCTATCTTAAACAGGATTATGGTTTTATTTTATTTATACTAAAAGTATTTATATCAAGGTAAGGTATTTAAAGTCACTTCGCTTCATCAACGTAAGTTTATGACAAAAAGTAACAAAAGCGTCCTTGGTGGTAACTGCCGCCCACGGACGTCTGTAGTCTAATGCAGATAGAATTGCAGTGTCTGAGGTAGGCCGCAGGTATGTTGCTACTACCAAGGACTCATTTAGAATGCCTATATATCCTATATATGTGTCTGCCTTAAAACCAGATCAAACCACAAAATACTGTTGTTATTAGTTAGAAATAAGTGTGGCAGAGATAACTTGAGAATAAAACGACTAAGAGTTATACGCCTTTACAATTTTGAATGGCGAGTTCTTTTCATTTCCATTTGGCATGTCTAAGTCTACAAACAGTACTGCACTGCAAGCGACTTGCACACCAGCTTGTTACACCGTTTGCAATCTAGCTCGCAAGTAAATCAAACTTTGTAGACAAACTAACAAAATGTAATCCGACAGTACTCGTTTATTTATATTAAAAGCAGCAGAAAATGAAGCTGTAAGCACCGCCGGAGCAATAACTGCAGATGCAGGTGGAAATATTGAGGCGTTAATAAATTGAGGCGCCGGATCACGGGCAGGCTCCGAGCGCCCGCGGCGATACACGGCTTTCAGGCTGCCGGCGCACGGTACTTTTATAATAATTGTATCTTTATTTATTACTTCTTAGAAATGTAAAACTTTACTCGTTTATATAACTGATATATAACTGATCAGGCTCAATGAAAAGCCTGGATAGACCTCTAATTAGAACTAGACTAACGCGACCTAAAAAAATAGAAAAGAAAAAAAATAACTATTATGAGGCCTTTTATCTGAGATGAAACTCATGGATTTGTCAAAGTCGGTTGCGGATTTTTTCGGGCGAAAGTTATCACTTAACAGCATTAGGGATGCATGTACGTTTGCCACTTTCACGACATAAAAAGTCAATATGAAAGTAAGGCCTAATTAGTGTAGCTTAAAAATCAAAACTTTTCAATAAATTGTAAGTAAGCCTTGTTTAAAAATGTGGCTACATATTTTAGTCGAGAGAATTTAATTAAGATTGCGATACGGCTTCAATTCGTCAAAATGTAGTGTATAGTTAAAATATACGAGAATAAAACGTTAGTAAGAAAAAAAAATGTTTTTAAGAAAATACTTTGTCATCTGCCTAACATCCGCTCTTAAATACCCAGCATACCGGCGCAACATTTTAATATGCATAAATAGTTTCCACAGAGGGCGCTGTAAAATGAAAATTAAAACTAGAACAGACACACCCCACGGAGCAACTTTGTGCTCGAAATTGCGGCACAAAAATTATGCCTCCAGTGCCTTCGTCATAGAGTCCCTTTGTGCCGGGAACGTAAAGCAGTTTAATTAATGCCGGGCTTCGAACTCCCGCCGCTTACACTCTTATTTTTTTAGGGTTCTGTACCCAAAGGGGGCCAACGGGATCCTATTAGTAGGGCTTCGCTATCCGTCTGTCCCAGGGCTGTACCTTGTGAACTGTAAGAGGTAGAAACTTGAAATCTCCACAGAGTGTGTAGGTACTATTAATTGCCGTTATAACAACAAATAATTAAAGAAATCAATAGTATATTGTAGGCTTTAAAACAGTCATATGTAAGTATCTGTGAATCCAAGCCATCTACGTTCCCATACAGCGACGTGCAAGTACCCACATGTATGATGTCGTAATATTTTGAGACGATATCCGACGGTATTTGTGCATATTGCATTTTTTGCTCTTAATGACGGTACGGAACCCTACATGTACGACTTGTTCTTAACCGATTTTGTTACAGATTTCTTCAATATTGTCAAGGAAATGGTTGGTAACTATGAATATTGGAATTCGGGATTCTGTTCAGAATTGATTGCTCACGAATTCATTTGATATTTCCGAATCCTTATGTCGTTTTGATTGTTCTTGAACGACAAAACGGAGGGGATATTATGTTCGTCTGTATGTATTTTTTATGTATGTTGTCCTTTTTGTATTGTACTTTGTATAATAGATTAATATATGCTTCAAGGTGAAAAAAATGAAAATCATTTCATTCCTCTTTTTACTTCCTAACTGTTTTTTTGCAAAATATGTAGCTGTTGCGATTGAAATCTGTTGTTTTCAACATATTTAGCGTGGTAGTAATAAGCGATGTGGGATTTTCATACGTTTCGAATTTAAACTGAATTTGG
>DWJS01000265.1:0-12366 GCA_018248975.1 Codatractus imalena | reverse complement strand
CTTAGTTATGACTCGGTAGTTTAATAGTTCTAGAACTCTTTATTTTAGCCTTATGTCTCTCTTTTTCAATTTCAGCCATATTATTTAGTAATAAGAGTAATTATATAAATACTAATAGAGCTTACAATATCTTTCCCACTCCAACTCACTCCTCTCCTCACATAAAAATCAAAAACCATTGTCACTAACCTTCCACATATATGAAGACACATAATAGAGAAAACCGAGCCATGCATGTTGCGCTGTGAGCTCAGCGCATACACAAGAAGCAAAATAATTATAAATACGTATTGAGATATATTTAATCTCCAAATTAATTACAAAATATAAATACAATAAGGAAAGTTTGTAAGTTGAAAACCTATCAGCAAAATATATTTCCCAAAAATAAACATAAAAACACAAAACGAAACCGAACCGAAATCCAAAAAAAGTAATCGGTCTCGGAACGGTTCCGGAAACGACTTTACGAATTAGATATTCTATTGTATTAAAATAATGTGTACTTTCCAAACGTTCACACGAGTAATTCAAAACATTTGCTACGCCAAAAAACCGAAAATTATTTCTTTACCTACCTACTACCTTACCTACCTAACTTACGTCTCAATAGACGGCACAGTAAGTTTGGTAGTAGTAGTTTTTTTTAATAAAAACTTAATAAAAACGTGATGATGCGATGCGAACGAGAGTGAAGCTCGGTAAGTATTAATACAACCCCTAGTGCAAATTTATCGATAAATAAATATTTTATCACAAGTTTTTATAGATTTGATAAGCAAACAAATACAAACAAATAGCAAATAGGAGCAAACGAGTGTATAGTCCGCTTTATGTTAAGTGGCCACAACAACATCTGTAATCAGCCTCAGATGGAATTGAAGCCCTACCTGAAGTCGAAGGTGCGTAGATACCTTTGAGAAGTTGGAATGTCTTGTATAAGTGTATCTACCACTCTTTTTAACAAGAATATAGAATAACAACAATAGTATAATAGGTTGTATTTGAAATAGGTGCCTCCGGAGTTGAAGCACGAATGGTTTTAACACATTTTTTTAAACATCCTCATAACTGTGTTTTTTTTTTTTCGAATTGTGTAGTTGCTTTTTGCCATTGTGGCCTTGACAGCTTTACCGGATTTTTTAGACGAGCTCCCCGGTCCAGCTCTTTGGTCCCCGGTCCTCAAAACGTATTCCTAATATCGTAGATGTTGCACAACGGAACATCCGTAAATCCGTATTAAGCTCTCAGATAATATAGGCTCTGAATATACATAAGGTAATGTATCCATACTACGTGATTCGCTGGGAAGCGTGGCATCGAATACATTAATGAGGTTATGTGGGAATTACGCAGAAGCATTTGGAGGCTGTGTATTTGCGAATACTTCAGCGTTTATATTACTCGTATTTATTTTATATACGTAGGTAAATGAAGCGCGCATAGTCCCGCAGCTTGCATAGATCTTAGCCAATCTACAAAATTCTGTAAGCAACGTCAGGCGCGGTCGGGAGTTGAATGGGTGACCGCTACTGGCTAAATTTCATGTGCGCTTACGTACTTCGGAGAGTACTTTAAGCTATCGATTCCATTTGTTATCCTTGGATCGCAGTTGCAGCCCGGTTTCAAAACTTCCAACACGGGTTGGCCCGTATACCTCTTCACCAATCCGCATTGGAGCATTCGCGTGGTGGGGTATACTAAAGGCCTTCTCCTGTTGTGGGGATAGACTCGTGGCCTGCAGTGGCACATAAAAAGGGTATGCATAAAAGTAAATAAATTATTATATAAGCAATAATGTTTTATTTAACGATTTAACGAAGTTTTCAAAATTTAACTATGTTTTTTTTTAAGTTTAATATTAACTTTTAATCGAAGCTTGAACAATGAAGTTATTAATATTATAAATACATCCAAAGTATTATTCACAGAGTTTTGAAAAAAACTACGTACATATGTAGAGTAACCTAAAACATCGTAACTATCTCTATTCTTCAAGCTGATAAAACTTTACCAATTTATGTAAAGGTAAAGTTATCGAGTTGTACAAAGCGTTTAAATTAATATGAAATACACATGATTCGTAGTTGAGATAGAGCATGCCACGATATAACTTGTTACTCTAATTGCTGCTCTAACGTTGTAGAGTCACGCGACCCAAAGTGTTGTTACTGTAACGCTATGTTATCATATTATTAATTCATCATACAAAACTCTACATTTAGAAAGTTCCGACATGGTAGAGATATTTATTGCTTGTAGTTTATCATTAAGAAAGCAGTAAAGATAAAAAATCACAAAAATGAATATATTATACCAGAAACTAGAGGTATGAATTGTGGTGTTTCAGCGTGGTACAGCGTGGTTGAAAATTCTTTTTGCATTTTTAGCGATATCATCTACAAAATATGCAGTCTATAAAATACCTTCAATATTTAGCCTCCAACGAGTCGAAGGCCACAGCCTGCAAACATTTTCTTGGCAAGCTTCTTCGCAAATAACTCATCAAGCGTTGAACCAAATACTGCGCATTTCCTACTCGTAGCACTAAAACTACACTAGATATAATGCGACAAGTGAATATTCAGGATTTCTTTATAAACGAAGTAATCAAGTTCTTGGAGGGACTTTAAGAAATGTGGGGTATCAATTCGATAAGTACGTATGTAATAATATTGGAAGTGCTAAATATTCACATATGATTACCTATAAGGATTTCCAAACAAATGTAAAAAAATACAGGCGTATGTTCTTATATATGTATGTTTGTCTTCGCTTTTCTCCAAAAGTAGTAATCGGATCATGATCATTTTTATTTTATTTGCATTCCTTTATGTCAACTGAGGGAGTAGTGAAGGCTTCACTAAAATCGGTCGGGTAGTTTTTATGAAATAAAACTTTACACATTTTTAGGTTTCCGTAACCATCATATGTAGATGTATTACGAGTCTAAGGGAAAACATCTCAAAACCTTGGTCAAATTCTAGTGTGCATATAAGAAAATAAAAATGGCCGAAAAATGTTGGTATTTTCATTTAATTTGGTTCGTTTTAACGTATTTAACTATATACGTGGTAATTAATCTGTAATACGCACATAATTTCGAAACATCAGTGGTGCGTGCCTAGGATTTGTACTTAGGACCTCCCGTTTGAGAGATCGAATTGTTAACAACTAGGCTATCACTGTCCTATACTTAGTATTGTATTATATAGTTATCAATAAAAACTTTATTCGAAAATCATATGAGATTTTGTTTTTAACGTTAAGCTTTTTTTACTAAAGGAATATTAGAACCTGAAGGTAATGTGTTATCATCATGTATCATAATATAATCATAGTTTGATCAAATATCATTCATCATCGACCATTTTTGTCCCACTGCTGGGCACCTTCTCCTCTCAGAGTGAGAAGGAAGGAGTATCAAATATAATATAGCATTAATAATGCTTTATTGTTTGTTTGTCTAATTAATAAAAAATAATGTAACATTGTCAAAAATAAAGGCAAAACATCTACCTTATTTGATTTATCTACAAAACGAAGATCAAAAAACGAATTGCTGCTGAAATCTTTCCGTAACACAACAAATCAGAATCTCCGTTTCATGAATACTAAACTGTTTGTCAGTTGCCATTGCCCCCACTCCCGCCGTGGTCTCGATCGGGACTATTTCAATATTCACGTGCAGTGTTTTAATGTCATTTGTTTTTGGGTAAATTTATATGAAGTCTCGTATAAATACATAAACTATGCTAATACTATGCTAATACATTACAATCCTAATACTGGCCAAGTCCAGGACCACAGTCAATGCTGGCCAGATACAGATTGGTAGACTTTACACACCGTAGAGAAGGTTTTTTAACCGACTTCAAAAAAAGGATGAAGTTCTAAATTGTTTTTATGCATGTTACCTCAGAAGTTTTAAATGGATGAACCGATTTGGATGATTTTTATTTTTATTGAAAGCTGGTACTTTCCGCGTGGTCCCATTTACATTTGATCAAAATCTAAGAAGTACTTTCGAGTTTTCTTTAATATTGCGTTTTTTATTGACTTATTCTTTTCTACTATTTTTTTGTAACTTCATAACTCCGTCATTAATCAACCGATTATAAAAGTTTTTTTGTTGGAAAGAGCAAACTTCCAAAAGGGTTTCATATGAATTTCATTGGCCAAGCGAGGAACACCTCATATAGAAGGAATGTATAGTGATTGAAATTATGACGCTAAATTTATGACGTACCAAGACTAAGTATCTATGTAGGTAGGTTTTGTGACTCAAGTCGGTTGTTTTTAAGGTGTTTGCCTGCCACCCTTTTTTATGTGCCACTGCTGGCCACGGGTCTCTTCCCACAACTGAAGAAGGCTTGGAGCGTACTCCACCACGCTGCTCCAATGTGGATTAGTGGAGAGGGTTAGTGGCGACCCCATGTTGGATGTTTTCAAACCGCCGACAGACAAGATTTGACGACTGCTATCGTGTGATAACAACCGGGACCGACAGCTTAACATGCCCTCCGAAGCACGGAAACGCGCATGAAATTTTGCCACTAGAGGTCAACCATCCTCCTACCAACCGTGCCCTTAACTTCGTAGATCAGTTGAGATCTAGCCGCGGGGCTTTTTTTACATGTTATCGCCAAATCGAAACACGGCAACTATAAGTATGAACTTAAATAGCTACCTAAAATAGAAATATGTTAATATGTATCGTGAAGAAAGTTACCCCAAAGCGAAGACGAAGCGATAAACGCAACGAAAGTTCGATAAGATCTGTGTTCGTGCGCTAAAGGAAATTGTATGGGTTTAGAGCCTCGTAAAATAGTTATATCCTGTCCCCGACACACAATGTAACTGGGTTCTGAAAGTGACACTTATTGTACTGAATCGTAGAACTTTGACACAAGGGACGTCAATGTTTTGTACTTATGATAATGGAATAACTACATTCGCGATTAAAAGGCACGGCCGCAGTTAAACTCTCTGATTGGGCACAAAATTCGTCAAAACGCAATCGATTTAATCGCAAAAACGCGTATCGCTGCCCTTAAAAGTGGAATTTGCGTTAGAGCCCTTATACATTTTATTATAGTCACAAATATTGACAAAGACTTCAAATATTTAGAGATTTTTCATAACAATTGAAAAACGAAATCAGGCGGAGGATCTAGTAAATATGTGGCATTGGTCAAAGACAAGTGTAGGATGTGGAAATAGACGTTCTAGTATTGTCATATAATATTAGATTGTCATATACTACAACGTATTTGCATTCAGGCTATGTCCATTGTACATCCCTTTGTAGCGTTTGGACAAACAAGATACTGGGGTATATTTCCTAGCGGATCTGTATACACGTACATCGCGCTTACATAACAATTCAATTGAGTTGTCTAGACCGCAAACAGTGGCCGTCCGCTTGTCCGACAAAATACATATTACAATTAGATCTGTGTTGGAGATACCTAGATCATTAACAACCCACCAGCAACCCACTGCTGGTCACAGGTATCTCTTAAAGTAAGACGGGTTTTAGGCCATATCTCACCACGCTGGCCAAGTGCAGATTAGTAGACTTCACACCTTTGTGAATATTTTTGTTTTTATGGAACTCTCATGAATGTATTTCGTTACGCTTTATCTCTACATGGCACAATTATAAAAAATATTTGTGCAGATATTGGAAGATTTGGCGTTTATATAGAAACTTCAGGGGCACCATTACACTAGCGGGCACGTCAAAGGGTTTGTGCCGCCGTAGTTAAAGTTAAAGTTAAGTAAAAGCTCATGGTAATCACCACACATAGCACCACACACATATAAGTTAAATGGTACTTGAGACATGAATGGTTCCCCATGCAAAGTAACCTGTCCTTCTTCAAGATCCCAAAATTTATTAAAATTGGCTCAGAGCTTCAGACGTGGAAACGGAACAGATAGACAGAGTCACTTTCGCATTTATACTAGTATTATAGGTTTGTTTTCGAACTATTTCATAACATGAAATAGTGTTATGTAATAATTAATCAGATGTCGTATTCCATATTCGACATGCAGAGTGCTCGCATATATGGACGTAACAAATTCTATATCAATAGTATTTCAGCTAGAACGGTGTTGAATTTATGCATTCGATAAACCTCAATGAAATTCTACAAAACGTTACTCTATGCATATATATTGTAAATGTAAGTTATTTGTACCCCATACATACTCGTGCTCTTGTAGATAAATCGAGATTACAGCATAATCCAACCTACATACATAATTCTGTTAATGTGCAATATCATCTAAAGGTTTACCTAAAAGCAGGAGGCTTAAGTGTTACTGTTTTTTGATTCAGAGGGTAAGATTGTGACTATTATACGAGGCATACCAACGTCAGAGGTAGCAACGCATCTGTGGCCAGCCTTAGACTTGCGTACTATCTGGTATTGATTAGATGTCCATTAGCGGCATTGCGGCGGCACTTATCATCAAATGGATTACCTGAATACTTCAATTTCATACAAAAATGGAATGATAAAGATTACACATATTGTTATTTTCGCATACATACCACAAGAAGGAAGAGTACAATGTCGAAACTAAAACATACCTGGAACAAAACATAGTTAATTATAATTTCCATTTAATTGTCAAATATAGCTGAATATTCTATATTACATATTAATATTTTTCGTAAAAATAAAAATACCGTAATAATAATAAATGCACATGAATTATTTTCAATGGGCAGAATAGACAAGCATGAGTGCTCAACTCTTGGACCCAGAATAACTCTAAATTAATTATTTACATGTTCTAAATTTCGTTTTTAGGATCCTGTAACCAAAGGGTGCCAAAGAAACTCTATAACTACGGTTTTGCTGTCTGTTTGTTTATCTGGCCGTCTGTTTGTCAGTCTGTCTGTCACGGCGCTATATATGATGAACCAAAATAGGTAGACACTTGTAAGATAAAAGGTTTAAAAAATAATTACAATACAAGTCCACTACGCTCGAAAAATGAAGATTGGTATAATTCAACCAACATTAAGACCTCACACAGCTTTTTCTATACAGAAATCTCAGGCATTTAGGTTTCCTTACGATGTCTTCCTTCGCCGTCAAGTAAGTGATAATTAATTATTAATAAAAACTACGTACATAATTTCAAAAAAGCAGAGGTTGGGATTGTAAACAAACGTAAACATGCCTGGGATCTGAACCCCGGATTCTCCGGTCTCTCTTTCGTCTCTCGTCTCTCTAAGATCTCAAGTTTCAAACCAATAGACTATAACTGTTATGTATACCAACTTATAGCAATCAATATTAATATATACTCGTATCTACAAGTTACATCACATTACGAATATACATATTCAAATTTTGACATTTAAAACATCCTTCCACACATAAACGTTCATATAAAATTGAAGTTCGAAAGGGCGTGTACCCTAAATAATTAAGGTCCCTGTTCTGTCCCGTGCAGATATTCGCCCAATGAGAACAAAAGGCTTTAAACAATGACCACCTTTCTACTTTATGATAACGAACATATTTTCCTCACTTATTGAATGGACTTACGATTTGAGAAAGTTATTTGAGACATACGGATGAATGAAAGATTAAAAAGGCCTAAAGGCCGTCGCTCTCTTACATAAATAAATTCTACCGTCATTAAGATCAAGAAAAAATATTAAACAAAACGCTTATAAAGCGCAAGCTGCAAGCGCACTATGTACAAATACTACCGTATTTTGTACCAGAATATTACGATATCACACTTCATGTGGGTAGTCGCACGGCGCTGCAATGGCTCAATATAGGTCCCGGATTCTTATGAGTACTTTTAATTATTTTTAAAGTTTCTGCTTTATTTTTTATTATTTATTGTTATAGCGATCGTAGTAGTACACGAACGACGAACAGACGAACAGACGGCCGGACAAACAGATGAACACACTGACAGGCAGACAGCAGAGCCCTTGTAATTGGGTTCCGGTGGCACTCTTTAGGTACGAGACTAAAAAACTACCACCATCATTCCCTCTGTTTGGTATTTATACTTTTGTAAAAGGCAACTGTGACCAAACAATCAACTACAAGGGTCCGCCAACCCTAACAAGTAATGAAAGATACAATTATAACGTACAGTGAAGTCCTCGCGGGGTACTTGGCACCCCAGCGGTTCCTATCCCATTATTACGTTAAAACCCTATTTCACTGGACGCGGTGAAGCCATTGGCTATAAGTGGCTACACTGACGCTTATCACCCCCGAGATTGGATTTCATTTAAGGCCATTGTAAATTAAACTTGCTTTGTTCGCTTCGGGTTAAGGGAACTATCCGGCTCGAAGGATCAAGTGGAAATATTATTTACATCTATTATGGGTTCTAATGACTATTTTATTCTGGCGATACGTATGGCTCTGCAGTTACCATAATGGTCGTATACACAGGGTTCCAGATTCGACCTTCGGTCAGGCAGACATCTAAACATAGTTTTACGTTTTGGGTCTGGGTATTGGTGTCGACATTTGTGGATATCTATGGCACCCATTAGCCAGCTATTGCTAATATGAGTTTATGTTTAAATAGCTATAACCCACAATATAGCCTTTGTCATATTTTTCTGTTTTTCTTAAAAGGTTATGCCCATAAAGAGGCTTATGTTTAATAGATACGACAAACATACAAACAATTATAGGTAGAGTTAAGCTATTGATATTTATTCCAATGTAATGTAATAATTATTTTCTATGTCTTTAGTATAATAACATTGGCTTCAAGATAAATAGAATTGACTATCAACAGAAAAGCAGTTTGATGTCATAAGGCGTTTTCTTCCGGAATACGGACTAAACCCTTCAAATATCGCGTAGTTAGTTCTAAGTGATTTAAATTCATCTTTCCTATTTAAACGAGAACTGACTACAATTGGAATCGTAAAAACTGGAATTGAATCACCGGATATAGATTGAGCGCTTCTGTGCCAAATGTTCCTTATCGCTCACTGATTACATTATCTGTAGAGCCATTGTGGTAAGCGAAAAATTGGATTTCCTCGCGAGAAGCAGCTGCGAAAAACTGTTGTATAAGTAACGAGTTTCTACGAATATCCTCTGCCACAACCCCCTTTACGTTAAACAGAAATGAGACTATATTCCCTATAAATTGCTCTATCTTTAAGTGATAATTACCTCGAAATCGGTTTAGTTGTTTACTTTAGCGTTTACTCCATATACAAGTACAATCCGCCAGATATTAAGTGGAATTACCGCCCACGGAAGTCTCGAAAATCAGAATCTCTGCCCTGAGTTACAAATTGTCGGTATTTTAGGTTCTCTACCAGGAGAAGTAAAACTATAAAAAACAAAATATTGCTTTTATATTAAGATAGAATGAGTGGACGAAGGTAGGGGGGATGCACAGCGTTTTTTGAATGACCTATCGTTTTTAGTTCTGTTAAACTTTTATGTGAAAGTAAGCTCTTTGGAAACACTGTCTGGAACCCTTGTCTTAAACAGCAGGAGTACTACCTCAGCTTAGTCATAGATGCTTTACTGATTAGAGGAATATGTTAGAAAGTTATTTGTATCTTACGTTACATTTTTTTAAGTATGTGTCTTTCTATTAGAAGTGAATTGGATTTAATGTAATTACTACGTTGGACAAATTAAATTAAAATTAAAATTATCTTCTCTGTTGAGGTCGTGCTGCGATCCGGTGGTAATGTAAGAAAAAAAAATTGTAATCCGACAATTTGTAAGTGCCCTCGTAGGCCTATACAAAATATACTATTTCATTTCATTTCATTTCATTTCAAAACAATTCACTACAATAGCAACATCTACCGAGTCTTGAATTGTCATAAATCTAACAATATTTCAATCACTACATTTCCTCTTCGAGTTTGATGAGTTCCCTCTTGTTTTTTCGACACCCAAGATCACATCCTAATGTAATTAAAATGAGATCACTTTGGAAGTATTCTCATTCCAAAAAAATACAAGATTAATGACGGAAATATGGTAACAAACTTTTTGTCGGTTGGAAATAATTATGGTATTGAAACTTTTAAGAATCGGTAAAAAGGCACACAAGGGAGAAATACAAGAAACATCGTAACTTCGTATTCGATCTTCATGGTATTTGCGGATGATTAAACATTACACTTTCTACAATCATATACCCACATTAGTTTTTCCTGTGTCATGGATGGCATATACATACGCAAAAATGATGCACAAATACCGAGACTGATTGACCTGACTGACCGACTGACCGAGATTGATTTCTGGACGGCCGGGTAATGCACCAGGACCTTCTGCGTCTCAGACCGATATGATGAACACACCACCGCGCGGATTGAAGGCTTTCTGATGATTTATTACCTCAATTTAATAAAAGAAAATATAGAAACTAATTGTTTCAATGGAATAAAACATCAGAATACCCTAATGAAAAATAGCAAGATATATCAACGTTAAAATTATGAACTCGTCCAAGTTGCTCACATTGCTTTGTAGTGATATTTAACCATAAAGATGAAAAGACAAGGTTAATTTAACTTTGCTAATGAAAAGAAATGAACTCGTCATAAGTATCTCAAAGAACTCTTTAATTAATTCTCATTTCCGAGGTAAAAAGCACATTAAAATGAATGAGAAAATGTACTATGTAAATTTTAAGCTCTCCCCTTAATTGATAACTTGCAGTAATTTAACATTAAATTAAATTATAGAGTTGATCAGGGAATTGGCTTTATTAATATTTAATTTTTCACCCTATCCAATTTACGTTATTGTTAATAACGAAGAGATTATTTGTTTCAACGTAAAAATGCCCATAGCTATTTTTATTAACCCCCTGCACAAATAACATGCAAGCAACAGGGAGGTCAAGCTAAATGGAATTCTTATTAAGTATCCTATATATAATCTTCCGCATTAAGTAGGCTACATAATTTTAAAAAAATCTTTAAATCTGATAGCTAATTCTATAGAATTGTGCTTTCAAATAAAAAAATATCTTTTTAGCTGCTTAGTACTAGTCATCATATCAGACCATATCTGTCCCACTACTGGGGGTAGGTCTCTTCTCAAGTAAAAAAGGTTTGAGATATAGTCTACCACGCTGGCCAAATGCGAGTTGGTTGACTTTACACGCTTGTAAGAACTTTTTTTAGATCGAATTTCTAATCACTAATCTATCGCTCTATAAATATAGTTAAACTTTGTCAAGTAATATTAATAAAGAAGTTTAAATATTAAGTAAAATACGTAAAATACTGTAATGCCCTTTGATCCTCAAAGAGAAATTCATCAAAGAAACACCGTGGAATAAAACGATGTAAGCTGGCTCCTCATTCGCGGCTGAAAAGGAAACTTTTCCTTTTGCTACGTTTTACGAGGGTTTTATGCTGTTCTGTTATCGTTCGCGCACGTGTCGCCAGTTTTAGGGATTCCAAATAAAGCGTACGGACCGTGTTGGAATATTTGTCAAATGTGGAATTTTGTTCAGCGGCAGGAATTTCGTGGCTCGCCGGAGGTACATTAGTATAGTTCATTTCTACCAATAACTAATTTAGTTTCCGGTGTGTTCCGGTCTGAAGGTTCTGGTAAGATACACATATACAATGCATTCTTAGACCTTAGAGGTAGCAACGCATCTGTGATCGACTTCAGGTTGGACTCCAATCCAGCCTGGGGTTGATTACTGATATCCATGGGAGGCACTGGACAGGTACCATCAGGTGGACTGCATGCTCGTTTACTGCTCATAATCCATTAAAAAATCATTCAGACTAAGCGCGCAGGGCCCCGCCGCTTTCTGTAGGTCACTTGCGGATATGTATTGGGCCTTAATTGGGCCATGCCCATCATCATCATCATCAATGCACTTCTACCTCACTATATCTACAACACTGGCCAAGTGAGGATTGATGGACTTTGCACGCCTTTTGAGGACCTTTTAATTTGTTTTTGACTGACCTCTCCGGTATGTAGGTTTCCTTAAAGTGTTTTCTTTTATCATAAAGAATACCATACCCACCTAATTCGTTGCGGACCCACAGCGTGAGCCCCCGAATTTTAAACCACGAGGCTATCACCGCTTTCATTCCCCTTCCGTCGTAAGGCCCCTTAGGGCTCTGGGTCTAGACACACCCACGGACGTAATCGTTGCGACGGTTGCGGCCATATGCGAGGTCGTGTCTCAGTACCCGGACCTTATCGCGGTCATACGGCGGACTGTATCTTGCCTCTTCGGGGAACCGAACCTGAACCCATCGGGTGAGGTTAGGATCTCCGAGTTGGAGTAATTACCTGGATGTCTGAGTCGCCGAGACTGTGAGGCCTCGCGCGCCTCCGGTCT
>DWJS01000264.1:0-12382 GCA_018248975.1 Codatractus imalena | reverse complement strand
TAGGAAGAATATTGAAATTGACAATTCTAAGAGCCTTTGTAGCCTTATGATTACATTTCAAGTGAATTGTATTCCATGACAAACATAAGTAATTTATCATTTACTGCCATCAAGTAAATATGAAATATAACCCTCATTGTAAATCTAGCAAGGTGCGTTAAGCGTCTATCGCATCTAGTACATCTACATCTTTGGTACCATAATTTTCTGTGTCACAGCCTGTAGTTATGCAAGACATCGTGAATTTAAGCGCCATAGCACTTTGCCCACGCATTGCACACTGCAGAACAATTGTGACCCACACCATGTTAAAATGTATTGTATGATATACACATACATTGTATAGGAATTAAGACAGGAATTCTAATGAGCGTCTGGTGTTTGTCTGCGAATGTGCATAAATATGCTGGAAGGGTGGTTCATTGAGTTTTCGAAATTGGAATTTTTGTGCTTATACATTGTGTGAACCTCAGATGAAAATCAAATAGATAGGCTCTCGAACAAAATGTTAAAGTTTAAATTTTTTTCGATTAGCGTAATACACACATATGCATTGCATTGTATTTGTGTGTAACATATTCAGTACGAAGTTTAGTGCAATGAATAATTTTGGATGAGTCGTTGTGTCTCATCCATAACGTTATTGGTCATCACATTGCAAGTTTGGATTCGCAACATTCACCAAATCTACCCACAAATCTAATATGCAAAATTGTTCCAGTCGTTGTCTTCCTTATTTTTGGTCTGAGGTTTGAGCAGTCAGAAAAGAGAAAATACAAACATTGTACGAGCTCAGAAAAGCATCGCATATCAGCAACGCATCTGTGACTTATTTCAAAATAAATCTTAATATAATCCCAAGATGAACTCCCAATCTTATTTGGGGTTCATGACACACATGGGTACTGACCACTCACCAAGTAGACTGCATGCTCGTTTCCTTTATCATAATAATAAGAACAACAAAGGCTTATAAGAGTATTATTTTTCTCATTATAATATTACACTTACACCAATATTAAACTTACACTATACACGGTGTAAATATTAAATTGACATTTGCATTTCCCATGGTGTGTCCATGGTTTGACAGCACAGAGGACATTGTTTGAGGAGCCACGCTTTGTCACCCTACTGTATGACCATAGAGTAACCATAAAATAAAATAAAAATATGAAGGTAAACGCTACTTTATAATAATGATCATATATCCGTTGAAATACTTTTGGAAAACATACAAATATTAATAGCATTTGTAATTTTAGTCAATGATAAAATTTAACTCAATATTTGTCTGTACGTTTATGTTAGTGAAAATATAATATAATGTATACTTCTGATAAAAATATAAAAAAGAGGTGTCAAAAAACTTAAGCAAAGCAACAGTTCAAGCAAACCAAATAATAATCCTAATAAAATATTATCCCCAAATTTGTATAGGGCTCGTAAAACAACAATAACAATTTGTATTTAATTAATGTGTTGTATATTATCTCCACTGTTTTTTACAAAATAAATTTTAATTTATTTTCAACTGAGTTTAAA
The DNA here is from genome assembly GCA_018248975.1 of Codatractus imalena. Taxonomy (NCBI): domain Eukaryota; kingdom Metazoa; phylum Arthropoda; class Insecta; order Lepidoptera; family Hesperiidae; genus Codatractus; species Codatractus imalena. The sequence continues at coordinate 10,837 of DWJS01000264.1, read as the reverse complement.
ATAGAGGTTCCCAATTCGGTTGTAGATTTTTTACTTGTTACCTAATAACTCCGTCATTTATTACCCGATTTGGAAAAAACATTTTTTGCTAGAAAAGTTATACTTTTAATTAGATTCTATTTTAATTTATTTGACATTGAACCTAGGGTGTATAAGATACACCAGGGAAGTTCTCAAAATCGAACAGACAACATATAGTGATTAAGATATAGAAACCCGATTCTGAGTAGATAGATAATAAAATAGATATTTAAATATTGTCATGTGCTGAAAACTGTTTTGTACACTGAAAAGGTACAGGAAAACCTATCAAAACATGTACATAGCGTATGTACTAGCGTTTGAAGTCGCCTGTGTTTAGCATGTTTAGCGTAATTATTTCCATTGTATTTTTGTCTCTATGCGTTACCTACTCTGTGCTGTCAACTTTTTAACATGGAGATGTTTACTTAGGGAAGTAGTTTGAACTCTGTCAACAACGTGAGTGATGGGGCTGTTATAAAAACGAACCTACTTTTGGCTCAAGTGTTTTCACTTCGTTTCTTTCGTTTGAAAACTTTTTAAAGGGTTATACGTAAATTATAATGGAGTTGGTGTCTAATGTAGGTACTTTTAATAGTTCGGAGACTCGAAATGTCGTTTTGGGGTAATAAAAGTACGTTAAAAACATTTTATATTGAGTTCTTACTGGAAACAATTAAATATGAATATGAATATGATGAATATGAATCCATTTTTTAAGTTATATTTTCTTTTTATAAATTGATATTCTTTTATAACTTATTTTTCCATTCCATTAGACAATAGCTATTTTTATCTGATAACCAAATGTTAAGTACTGCTGTGTTCTGGTCTGGATGTGGTAAGGGCATTTATATGAGGCCTTCCTTTGTAGTCCTCAGTAGTATAAGGATTGAAGCTACCTCAGGTAACACCAATCCGGTCTCTTTGCTCCTCCCGAAGCTTCCCCCATTAACTCCAATCAGACTTCAGAAACTTTAAGATCATTCAGCGCGTCTATATTACAAAAACACAAACTCAATAACTTGTATCACACATTCAGACCTAATTCAGAACTATTATTACTTCGTCTATCACAACGTTTCATATTGCTTTAATTTATTTGCATTCCAATTGAAATGCCCTTCAACGCGCAATAGAGACAATTAAACGCAACCGGTGCATTGTCAAGTGAGATCACTAGCCACCAATTGTGGAGGCATGGATGAATCAATTCCAGGAATTATTGCCTATTGCTTGCCGCATTTGATTGTCCAATTGATAACCTTCGCGAATTCAGAAATGGAATGAATATTTTAGGGTCACGTTAGACAAACGCTGTATAATTAAGCGTATTACTAAGTGTTGCAGTATTACAAAAAAAAAAACGTGTGGCACTCGGGGACTGCCGTGGTATGCTATTGCATAGCATTTTTTATCAACTTATGCAATTATAATTACTTATTTATTTATGCAGTATTTATTTTTCTTTCATATTAAGCGCTTATAAAACTGCTTTACGAAATAAACACCCAAGCGCGCTTACGGATTTAAGCTGATTTCGTTTAAACGTTGAATATTTAAATATATTATCATAATTGAAGTCACCTTATTTCGTTACCTTTAAAATTCAAAATAAAATGTGATTTATTATTGTTCATGGAATAGCTGTGCGTTATGAAATTTATTTTAAGAATATTTCTATAAAGAATCTACTGAATAAAATGTATTAATACAAAAATAAAATAAACATATGAAATGTTTTGACTTGAAGACATATATTTTTACAAATTTTAATTTAATACAATTGAAATGAAATTGAAAATCCTATGATAGCTACATGAATTATTGATATAAAGATGTTTATCAAACCCGAGAATTAAACTTATTGCAATTCCTTCTAACAAACAAAACGCATTGCGCGTTCAAACAAACAATATCTTTAAAATGAATATAGATAGATTTACAATACTAGTAAGGATGAGTTTAAATTAAATGCAATCAGCTCAAAATAACTTCGGTATTAAAATAGCCTTCCAATTGCTACGCTCAATGCATGATCGATTTGTTGGAAGCATCTCATTACGTTTGGCGCCTCGCTCGTTGAAGATATCTTTATTTAATGCGAGCATAAGATAATTTGATCAGGCATCTATACTGCATGCGGCATTCCAATTTAATTTTAAGGTAACGCATCTAAAACAAGGCTCACTTTGCTAAAGATTTCTTTAACAGGAACATAAAAAGGAATTTGATCGTCTTTTGTATAATACAGAAGCAGCAAACCAGGTTGCGTCTCCACCTAATGCTATATGTCCACTCATGGACATCTGCAATCAATCTCTACTTGAGGGTGGCCTTTGATACATTGCCACCCCTGAGGTCTTAACTGCCTCATATAAGTCTTTTAACACCCTTCAAAACAGAATACAGCAACGAACACTGCTGTTACTGGCAGAAATATTTGTGCCCATGCTTCCGGAGTCCATTAACGACGGTTTCTGGCACCTTTTAAAATTTAATACGAGCATATAATACATGTAAATTTATATATTAATGATATAATTTAACCTTGCGTCTGTATACTTCGTGTATGTACACAAAACTCCGGTTAGTGTGTGTTTTGTGCGTATCTCAGACAACGACGACAAGGAATCCTAGAGCACTTTTAAGTGTACAAATATTTAATGAACAAAGAGAATTTTATGGGATTTTGACCATTAAAATGATGAAGAGTAAACTCTGTTGTTAAAACAACATAAATAATATTGCAATAAAATGAAATTATGGCAACATTTTCGCAGAAATTTATTTCTGTTCGTAGGTTTTATTGCGACCCATTTGACTTTTATTAGTAGTAAATACGCTGTAATGTAATTATTCGACTTAAGTCATTATTCGACTCCTATTTTGATTTAACACTCAATAAACTTTATTCACATGAGATACGGTAAGCTTACAAAATTATAAGTATGCTTATAAAAATATTCATGGTATTTCTTACGCCGTTTCTCCATAACTATTCTTCATAAGTATTCTATAAATAGTCTACTTTGAGTAAAGTATTTATAAATATTTATACGTAGTATATTTGATTTTTTTTTCATTTGAAGACATTTATTCTCAAATTGTAATTGAAAACGAATAAATCGAAACCTCCAATTGGAAAAATACGCAAAAAAATCATTTCGAACTTTACAATATAGAGCGTTAATTCCGCCATTTTAATTTTTAAAATTATAGTACTCGATTAAAATCGCAAATTGCAATCGTGATGAATGTAGTGGCGTATAACTTACCAAAATCGGTTCATCATTTTACGAGTTACGCAAAACCATAAGAACGAATATACGTACAAATAGACAAACGCATAATTCTCTATAATAGTACCAATAGAATAACTAATGATAATCAAGAAAGAATGAAGTACATGATATGAACTTCATTACATACATAATAGTACCAATGGAATAACTAACGATAATCAAGAAAGAATGAAGTACATGATATGAACTTCATTACATACTTGTACATAACGATTAAAATATCCAAATCTATGCAATTGACCTCTTATACATTCACTCAATAGAGGCTAATCTCGGTCATTCATTCCGAATGATTTATCAGAGAATCTCACAAAATTTAAACACAGCTCACCCTTTGCTACTGGCTAACGGATACAAGATTTATGGGACTTAATAAAGCAATTACGATATGAATACAAGGTATCTTTCAATATTGGAATTCCCATTTAACTTAAGCCTTTGATGTATTCAAGATCATGAATACATTACCAGAGGTTAGAGTTAGATATATTAAACGTTTTTCATTCGATGGTGTAGAGAAATACAAATGGTTTTCTAATTTTTTTTCCTATAACTTACGGATCATAAAATGATCAAATGTAACGAAGTTTCTTAAACAGAATTAAATGTTGTTTCTATTTTGTTTTCAGTGTTGAATAAGTTGATGTTCACTGTAGGTATGTCATTAGTATAATGCTATTAGTAGTATGTTAGTATAAAAAGTTCAATGACTTCTAGAAATAATTAACGTCATACGAAAAATTGGTTATTTTTTATCTGAAATATCTATTACGTCTTCAACTACGCCGTTGATTACGAATGATGATAATGGCCATATCGTTTGCCATCACGGTCCTTTGTTCCTTCTTAGTTGGTTCTTAATGGTTGATGGTTGGTTGGTTGATTAGTTGGTTGGTGGTGCTGTTTGTATATCGTTGGATTTGTTATTATAAATATAATAATAACGTATTTTATGAATTTAACTCCATATTTCTTTGTCACTTTTTCTTTAATTACGAACTTTACTATCATCGATATATACGCTCGCAGGTAACATATGCTCTATGCAACAATGCTAACATATGCTCGTGTATAACTCTATGTGTAAAAGAGATTTGTATGGACATTAAAGGTGAGACCGATAAGTTTTTGTCTGCATATTTAAGTCTATCAATTTAACATTTGGAAGAATTAAAAACATATATTTGGAAGAATTAAAAAGGCTTTTAGGTACATAGTACCCTTACACATTATCAATGTAACAGTGAATTCATGAATAAAAACCGATCCAGAGATAAATACATAATGATATGAATATTTTCAACGATTACACAAAAATAATAGTTATAAAAATATATATCTTTGGCATAAAAGTCTCCAATAATTTTAATCACTTTACTTATTGAAATTTAAACGAAAGCTCAAAATTAATGGTTATTGAAAAATCACAAATCTTTAGCATATACATAAGTCTTAAATATTTCTACGCATTTTCCTAATTGATTTGATAAGTTCACATAATATCAAACACACTAATCCAATATCTAGTTTATATACAAAAGAGACATTCATCCGATTCGCAAATGACAATAATAGATCTCACAAATCGAAATATTTGTAATCGGAACGAATAATTCCAGCATTATTTATTGGGGCATCGCAAACTGATTTCGCAGTTATGTTTTGAGCTATAGAGGTGATTATGGGTTCAAGTTATTTACCCATGTGGCATAATAAATAATCGATTTCGATTACGGAGCTGTAGGATATTGGATTTGCTCTCAATTACAGATTAATATCGGAACGAAGTGTTTGCGTCACTTCGTAAGATTGTAATTAATGATGATGTGGGCGGCAGGAAGTGTAGGTGTGAAGTGGTAAAAAATGGAGCAAATTTGTATTAGGAATTTGATTAGCTAATTACGAGATTTTTGTGTATACATTTTTGTGTAATCATGGACATTAATTACGAAATGTTAAATAATGTACATCATAATAATGTACATGTACATGTTTTCAAATATTCCTTACATTTGAATTTTTTTATACGATCGTCAATTTGTAAATTAGTTTCTCAACGTTCTGTTTTTGTTTCGTTCGTTGAAACGTTCCGTTTCTATGTTCTGTAGAATTTTTGTAACAAGTTTTTCGTACTATTAAGTTCAATCTGACATATTAATAACATGATATAATTCAACAATGACATATACATAACATAGTATTTAAAAAAAATGTAATACAATATTACAATACTTAAAACTATAATAATAGAGAGAAACACTCATCATTTTGCTTCACTAAGTTCTACCTTACCACTAAGTTAAGCAGTGATAGTGGTTAAAAAATCGGCCTCTTAATTGGGAGGTCCTGGGTTCAAACCTCAGGCACGCACCTCTAATTTTTCTAAATGATGTGCGCATTACAAATTAATCATCACTTGCGGTGAAGGAAAACATCGTGAGGAAACCTGCATAAATGAGAGAAAAAAAAGTTTTCAAAGGTTGGTGAAGTCTACCAATTCGCACTTGGCCCGCGTTGGACTATGGCCTAAATCCTTCTCACTTTGAGAGGGAGACTTGTGCCCAGCAGTGGGAATGGTCGATGATAAAGTTTTACCTAGACTTTAATTAAGCTATTTTAGAAATAACACATTTAATTGAAGCATTTTGACGGACGTATCTTGTTACAAAGTAATTAACTAATCAATCTTATGTAATACATAATCTGAGTTGCGAAAATATGGTAGCACGGATCGATAATCAGTTGGTTAACATATTTAATTACGAAGTCTTATGGTTATTATTTACAATGTAGTCTTATAGACAGGTGTGTAACAGGTGTTAAATACCACATTGCAGATTTTTTAGCTCTTTCTGTAAATTGATATTTCGCTTTTTGTATTTTAACTTGAATTTTTTACTTTTAGGGTTTCTCTGCGAGGACAGTATTGACTTTCCAGAAAAGAAAGCGCTAAGCAATTCAAATACTGAACTAGCTACTTGTTATATAAATTGTAATCAAGATATTATTTTTACACTGTAAATATTAATTTGCTGTAGGATTACATTAGGATGGATGCACACGTGGCATTTTTTGTTGCGCTACATCTCTATATAAGGTGCTCCCACTATTAAACGTTAAATATATATGTACATTAAGTGATATTATTAGTTTATTCGATCGCAAAATGTCGGTTTAATAAATTATACATATATAACAGAATAAAAAATGACCTTGAAACACAACTGCCAATCTAACTTCAAAATTATAAATAGTAATAAATATGTAATCATGGTACCTACATGGTACAATATGTTAGTTAGTACTTTTACCAATCCTTTTTGTATATTTCATTACAGTAAACAGAAGAAAGTTAGTATCAATCATAGCACATAATTCAAACGTGCGTTGAGTGGACGTTCCAAACGCAACATTTGAAGGGCCTTAAACGACAACTCGGATCATAAATCTCTACTTAGCTTACAGTTACCGCTTCGAGTTATCAGGCTTGGTGGAGAAAGTTACATTGAATAAGCACACAAGGCATTCCGAGCACTCAGTAGTCACACATTGTCATTGAGTCTAAGCCTATTCTGTTGCTGCGAATATTGAAAATGTCAATGTAAATTTAGTTAACAAATTCCAGGTTCTCTTTCTATAACACTTTGAATCTTCACTACTTCTAATTTTAGTAACTTCTATTAATAGTGGATATGGTATAGTATCGATCATTACATCGGTACATAATTCAAGCAGCTGGAAACGGACGTTCAAAACGCAACGTTTGCGGAGGCTTAAACGATAACTCGGTTCATAAATCTTACAGTTATCGCTTAGAGAGTTATCAGACTTGGTCGAGGTGAAAGCGTCGAATGAGTTACATGCTAGGGTACTGCTATATCCTATGAAAGTTAGCAGAGTAATGGCACATTCGATTGGGAGGCTATTTGGGTGAGGGTTTGGCAAGGAACCTTTGTTAATTTTAAGGTCATTGTCTATTATTGTACATAAGACATATCCATACCAACGGCCAACCGATCCCTGGTGAACTCGGGAGTGTTGTCCTCCGACCTGGAGGTTTAAAAATCTACTTCAGCCGTAATAAAGGCTGCAACACTGCTGAACGGCAGTACTAATGCCAGTAGTATTCGTAACAGTGTAGTCACAGAGGGGAAATTTCCGGGTAAGGACCTTTGGCAAAACGCATGGCCTACGAACGGCGTAGGAACGTTGGAACCCCATCCTAGGGGCTAGTAGGTCCTGTGTTATTCGGCGAAGACACGCCACAGCATAGGACGACCATGTAGACAAGCGCAGGTTGAAAGACCTCATAGTTAGATATTACCAAGATATCAGTGAATATAAAACACATAATATTGAAAAAATTGCTCAGGGGCTTAAAATGCCATTATGTTAGGAAATAGTATAGAAAGAAGGGCAAGAGATTAACACCAGGGTCCCAAATTCCCCAATTTCTAGGTTAAAAATTTAAATAAATAACGTTTCAATTGGAACTTCATAATTCGTCATTCTTATTTGAATACTGTAATTGTATGTCATGTAATTTTACTAGTAAAGTTTGTAGTACTAGACTACATGGTTCATTTCAAGTATTCTTTGTTTTTATTATTCACTCAATCTGTCAATTCCCAACATCATACTAAAAGCAAGCTTAAATCTAAATCATTATCTTACTACTATTATTATTATACCCAACAACTATATTTCCGCCGTGAAAGCTTCATGGGTAATAACATTGCATTGAGTGGCGCTTGTACTAAAATGGGACATTGTACCATCGTAATTTACTTGTAAGTTCGCACTAGTGATGGCCCTAATGCTGAATCTATTTAATTCTAACACATTCAATGTTGGAAGCAATTTAAGAGAAAGCTTCGATCATACTACACTTCGTAGTAACGTTGTACCACTAAGTTAACGTATATGGTACATGTTATATTTGCATTAAACATTACTTGCCGATGTAGTCTAACTACTTGATAATGCAAGGAATGTACAAAGTGAAAAAATTAAATGTTGATATGTGGGATAAAACTTTCTGCTACAACATTTTAAAATTATGAAAAATAATACAAAATAAAGAGTCCGTTCGATCCTCGGCTAGCCAGAAAATTAAAATATGATGAATTTAGGCTTTCTTCTGCCTTCTGTTGTTCTCTGCCTTTGCCTTCTTCTGTTGTTATTGTCTTGTTCTTGTTCTGGGTGTTTATTCTTTGTGTCCTTTGTCCCCACGACAAAAGTTCCACTATAGCGTGTAGACGTCGCGAAGAGAACCTATCACTACACATTATAAGGACAAATGTTACTAAATATTTCTACTGATTCCAATCAGTTTATTCACGGTAGAGACCGTGGACACTCTACAATTTCCCCGCTACTCTACATACACGTTTGGTACGTAACGTTACTTAATAGCTTCTCGGCGCTATAAAAACTGAACTAGAAATCTTACGTTGTTAGCTTTGAAGCTGTTTGATGGTAAAAAATAGACCAAGTGCGAATGGAACTCGCATGCCAGGGGTTCCGTATCACAGTCATTATGTTCGAAGCAAAACAAATCAAAGTCAAAGTAAAAATATTATATTCAATGAATTCTTTTTGACCGTCAAAATCTACCACCTCATCGCAAGGTTATGGAGAAGAATCGGCAAAAGAAACTCCATAACACACATCTTTTTAATGAAATATAAAAATTACAAATACATAATTTAAAATAATGGTGCTCGTGGTGCTGGAGCTACCTCAGACTCATTCTGTAGCGGCAAGCAAACAATATACAAATACCGCCGGAAATTGCAACAATGTATTACGATGTCACGCTTCGTGTGTCCTCGCAAATCGCTCCAATAAAAATGTAGATTGCATGGATTCACTTTTCATGTTTTTATTTTACTATCTAGTGGCCATAGTACACTCTCTATGAAAATTTCAAGTGTCTTCCTATTAGCGTTTATAAGATACAGCTCTATGGCAGACGGACAGATAGACAGCGGAGTCTTTGTAATAGGGTCCCACTGGCACCCTTTGGGTACGGAACCCTAGAAATTGAGTACGGTACTGATTGAAGCTGGTTTTATTATGACTTCAACTTGGCTTTGGGAATTGGGTCGGTGTGATTGGTTGGCGTTTTGTTCGGTTTTCCATTATGCTAGGCAATGAAGGTCCGAAGTTTGATGGTTCGCCGAAAGCCACAACTACATCTTTTTCTGCATTATAATTTTAAGGTTGTGCTGTTGTGATTCACTGGGTTCGGATTCGTTCCCCGGTCAGCCATCAAAATGTTATATTTAAATTTTCGGGTCCGCTTATTTTTATCTTCTTTGTGTGTGTACACGGTGCACACGACACCGGGAATCTTTGTGTGGGGCTACGGATGTTGACAGCTTTCTGGCCCTAGGAACCATATATATAACTAGATATATGGTATGCCTTATCATAAGCAGAATACAGCGTGTTCAGACATATTCCTTTAAAAACTCTCTAATTATTTGTATCCATTACAAGTCTATTTAGAAACTTTGTTTTGGTAATAGCTTTATTTAACACTTAGGTCGTGACGTGTCTCTCGTAGTAATGTGAAAGCATTTGACTGGAACTATTCGCAATGCGAGCACATACTTCAGATTTGAATACCAACGGTAGCTCTCACTTGAAAACTACGTTCATGAATAACTGAGTGTTTTCTCAGTTGCGGAGTTACAATTCCATGTCTCTGCAAAGTGCGTGAAAAATCGTCTAAATTACAGGCTGACTTGCGTAGAGGTACGGTTACTATACCGGTCTGTCACATAAAAGGTTCCAGGTACGATCCCCGGCCAGTCAGATAAATAATGAACTTAGATTTTTGTTTTGGATCTGGGTGTTCTGTGAGCCTCTCTGTGTGTGTCAATCTAATCCCACAACACACTGGACCCCAGTGTTGGGCTATGATTTTAAAAAAGGTTCTTTTTAAAATGTATTATGTCAAACATTTTCGAGACAAACGTAATTTCATCACGTTGTAAGATTCCCGTAAAAGTTTCATCCATTTTGGTTCAGTCTAGGTTTATTTGTGTGAACTGTGATGTTTTCCTTCACCGCTAAGCAAATGATATTAAATTTCTAAAATGCGCATAATTTTTCATTTCTAAATTCAATACCTATTTATTATATAGATTTAACTTTTCAAATTCTCAAAGAATTATTAACGACTATGAAAATCTGAATATAAATTCCAAAAAATTAGAGGTACTTCGGTGGAATTCGAATCCTGGAACCCCCGTGTCAAAGATCGAGATTGAAACCACTAGGCTATCCTGGTGTTGTTATATTATGATTATTAATTCATTTATATTTCTCATTGATTTCTAGTTTGCCCATCAACCTCATTAACCTGAACCCAGGCCTACAGTTACACTCCTAATGTGACGAGGATCCATACTGGTCAGAGCCTTACCTATTATAAGACAATTGTAATCCTACTTGAGCAATGTTCACATGAACATCATTAATGAATAAATGAAGTCTGAAAC
>DWJS01000263.1:0-12390 GCA_018248975.1 Codatractus imalena | reverse complement strand
TTCTCTCCGGGACTCTAAATCATAGACTTATTAAACATTCATCAATTATTTATTTTTTATTCACAGTCATATATTACATATTCCATATTGCGTTATCCTCTCCACATATCCAGAATGCCCGACCATTGACAATTGATTGCCATTCTCAACAATTTATTTTTAAATAGTTTATTACATCATTGCGTTAGAAATATGAAATCAACACCAATTTAATTTATGTACATATACACATCGCTAACACTACAAGACACACACACACACAACGTCATTAACCAAAGCTTAGTTAATGTGAGCTACGTAAAAGCTCACAATGTAGACTGCTATGTCTAGAAGTTCCACAGTTCTTACGAAGTTCGCGAGCGTATTTAGTGTAAGATTAATCGTGACCTGACTTTGCTACTTCTAGTTAATTACTGCTGATTGGCACATTGGTAACGTATCAACAAAGCTTTGTCATGATTTTATAATGTAAAGAGTACTGATACGATTTTTATACCAATATTTCATCTAATATTTATATGCTCGTAAATTCGTTCTTAGAAGCGCGCACATCTACATAATAACTGATCTCAACTAATTTACAACGTTAAACAACGTTGAGCGCGGTCGCTAGTTGGATGGGTGGCCGCTAGTGTCAAAACTAGTGTCATACGTGCTTCCGTTATTTGGAGGGCACGTTAAGCTGTCTGTCCCAGTTGTAATCACAGGATAGCAGTCGTCAAACCGTGTCGGAAGCCTTACAGGCTCATGAAAACATTCGACACGGGTTCATCACTAACCCTCTCCAACCAATTTGCATCGGAGCAGCATAGTGGAGTATACTCCAGGTTCTCCTCCAGTTGTAGGGAGAGACTCGTGGCTAGCAGTGACATATAAAAGGGGTTGCAGGCATGCGCGCTTCAAAGCAAGCAAGCGTCAGTTGAACAGACTAATTATTAATTTCCAGTACGCTTTAACTTAAATACATCGGCATCTTAGATAACAACTCTAAACTTATAACGTGGGAATCCGAAACGAACTTAAATCCTCAAACGTGTAAGGTCAGCTATTACAAACAAAAGATAACCAAACACCTAAACTTTGACAAGGTTTTAAAGATAATTCTTCTAAAAGCGTGATTTTATCACGTAGAGCGATATCACGTCACAACGTTTCGTCGCAAACTCATTTACCTGACGGCGTTTTAGGTAAATTCCATTAATAACGATTTGACGGCTTCCCCGGAAGTAACGTGTATTCATGTTACTTTATAAACATGCATACATTGACAAAAGATACTAAGAAGATATTTAATAAGATTTAATATACCTAATACTAAATATATCGAATTAAGACTTCAAAGTGAAATTAGAACTTTTCCTGGTTCGTAGTACTGATGTAATAATGTATGCGTATACTTATAATTATGCTTATAATTACTTATAAATTGTAAGTTGCACCTTTTGTGGATCGACTCTGGACACTAGTGCCACATCTGTTTCTGCCTAATATCATTAGCGATCAGCGGTAATGTATTCTAGTTTGAAGGATTTAGTATGGCAGAGATATAAGGCTACAACTTAATCCTTAGTGTTACAGTTATAATAGTACAAGATCGCTGGTACACTAAATTCGTGATACTTTTTGTACAGCATATGTACGTGGCGTAAATACACACTTGTGCACTTATTGGGCATAGGTGATCCTCTCAAAGTGAGAAGGATTTAAGCCACAGTCCACCACGCTGGCCAAGTGTAAACAAACACACTTCCCCAACCTTTCAGAACTTTTTCCAATCCAATCCAAATTCTTATCATATTTTCGTATATCAAATATTTACCTGCTAATGTTACAACTGACACTTAAGAGCAAATACGCACCTTCGAAAAAGCAGAAGTACATGCCCAAGCCTCGAACTAGGGACCCACAGTGTAAGAAGATCATTTTCAAATGACTATACCATCACTGCTTCTGTTTGATCCAAAGTTATCGGAATTCCGTCACAACTCATTTACCGTGGAGCGTTTTGGACAAAATTCTGTTGATATTGATTTTGCCTCTCTCTCGTAAGCATAATGGCCCATTCCATTAAATTATAGCTAAAGTTAAGATTTTAATAACATAAAGTCAAACAGAAACGCAATTAACATTCGATCGATTCGTCGCATGACTTTATTTGGGAAATACAAATTATACAAAATCAAATATTGGGAATTGATATTCATTACTTTAATAAGCACAAATAAGTTCTTTATAAAGTTTTCAAACGTGTATGAATTCTACGAATACATGGCCTACGTATCAGCCATTTTTTACACACTATCTGTAAAATTTATTTAAAAAAATTTCTTCTTGTTACGACGCCGGAGACGTCACGACTAGTTGTATTTGATTGTTTGAGCATAGGGAGATCCTACCAGGCGACGTGATCATGCCTAGGGATGAGCCGTGCTGCGATTTTTTTTTTTTTCGAATTGTGTAGACGCAGTTGGCCATGGTGGCCGTGACAGCTTTACCGGGTTTTTTGATTCGAGCCCCAGGTAGGCCTCAAGCCTGGGGGAGAGAAGACTAAAACGGAAACCAGAAACGGGTACCAAAACCCCTCCCTTTGTGATCATAGTCTTCTATCCCCCAGGCTTAGCCCTATCCGGGGTTCGCCTCAAAAAACCCGATGAAGCTGTTAATGTACACATTAAAAAAAAACATACACAAGAATTGCTCGTTTAATAGTATAATATTTAATGTACTGTACAGTTACGTGCGGCACGTCACCGACACGCAACTGAACCGCAAACCGCAGCTGAGTGCGATTGACGGTAAGCGTTGTAATTGCAACGTTTGTACACAAATTAATCTGAATTAACTGAAAACTAAAATAACAGGGTATAAAGTGAAATGTGGACTATTTTTCCTATTACGACTTAATACACCATCTTAGTATACTCCAGGCCTACTCCAGTTGCGAAGAAAGACCTGTGGCCAGCAGATACACATAAAAAACGGTTGCAGACGTTGAAACTATGTTGTAAATTTAATTAATATAATTTTTAACAAATGATTATTTCCTAAAGAAGGACAATAGCACCAGTCCATTTGGGTCGGACATAATTTTATAACATTTATTAAAAAGCCATCAAAACTTATGACGTCATTCCTCATCCCCTAATTCTAATTCGACGACTCGGTGTAACATCCGGGGAAGGACGTTAAATTAATATTAATGAAGTTCTGCTAAAACGTCGCTAACCAAATGAGTTTAAGATAATATTGCGTGCACCATTAATGATACATTAAAAGTTGTTTTATTTGTATAATGAAGTCCTAGCCACGTGTAGGAAAGGCTCCTAATGTGTCATGATATGATGATTTGACATGTTTTTTTTTAAGAGTATTTTACGAACCAGAGTTCTTCTCTTCCTAGATTACACCAAAGAAAATATTTCTAATAAATATAAATGCTTATCTAATTGGTTGTGAGGACAATAAGTGGTAGCCTAGGTCCAACAGTGATCAAAGAATGATGGATTGTTCAAGCAAATGACTAGAAACAATCAGATGTACAAAGAGCTTGTTTCGGTTAATATCATTATTTAGGTAGCTAATTGCTATTATTTTCCTCGTATATATATGGTAGGTATAATTGTACATTTTTTACAAAACATAATTAAAAAGTACCCTAAGAGTACCCAAGACACTAGCAGCATTACCTCGCTGAATCGCCAAACTTATATGTCGTCAAGCAAGCTCCACCCCTAAGGTCCTATCCCTGGAAGCCTCAATCAGGCGCGAAGATAATTCTTTGTATAAAAGTTCGCTTCTGGTCTTCACGACCCTATTTAGATCGCAAAGGACACAAACTGAATTTTAATGAAAATTTAATAGTTATTTTATAACATCTTGACATTATCTCTTTTGTACAATTAATTAATATAATATTTGTATGTCATGACATGACTAGATATGATGGAAATGATTGTATTATGTGAACCACCTTGTTTGTACCTATATCTAATGACAAATAAAGGTTTTGAATTTGGATTTGATTAAATTCTTATTAGCTACATGCTCATTGCAGTCTATACAAATGCTGGTGATACATAAAATCGGCTCGAGTCGAACTCGCACACGGTTCGTCGAACGGTTTCGTCCCATCGACGTTAAGATCGAGCAAAAAACTAGACGCCGAATAAAACATTTTTGTAATGATAGTTGCAAGATAAAATACAAATATTACAATTCATGTGGGTATTATATAACACTTCAGTCATCGCTGCAATGGCACATAGGGTGGATAACAGGTAACTTTAATTTTTTTGAAGCTTTTGTTTTATTATTATTGTTGTTATAGCGACCATTGTAGTACTCCCTATGTGAAAATTTGAAGTGTTTACCTATTATGGTTCATAAGATACTGTCCTGTGACAGACAGACAACATAGTCTTAGTTCTATAACTATATAGTTTTAGATACGGAACCCTAAAAGTGTTTAATTATTATCAAGTAAAGATGTAACTTTGTGTCTTATGATTTTATTCATTTCGCATCTTCCTATTATTATATTTAATTTTCAAGTATTCATACTCGCAGACTACATTCTGCGAGTACGAATACTTGGGTTACGTTAACTACGTCAATGTAGGTGGCTACTACCATACATAGCACTTAACATTAGCTGAAGTGATTTGATATCCACATGTAGCGTACATATATAATAAAACTAATTTTAAACTACAATAATGAAACGGGATTGTAGACTTCAACTTTTATTTTCTAATTTAAACAAAGTAACGTAATATCAAATGCAAGTGATATAAAAAATGGGTAAAAGTTAGACAAGTGCAGCCGGGGGCTAGCAACCATCTCTAGATTCGGCACTTAGACGGCTTACCGAGTCGACCCGGATCATTTCTGTCTCAGCCCCCTTCCGTGTATTAATATAATCGCAGCGAAGCTTTATTTTATACTCCCCCCAAACCCCCCAGGACAGCAGATGTATGGCAGTTATAAGTCACCCGAATTAATCCCTATCACTTGACAATAAAATGGAAGTAACATCTCAAGAAGTTAATAGAAATTTATTTTCCGTCACAGAGGGAGAGATTCGCAATGAATTTTTATGTTCAATTTGCGCGTCCAATCTATCTTTGTGTTTTGTTATAAATCATAGATCGAGATTATGTATGCATAGATGTGACGTGTTGGGGTGGTATTTTTTCATTTGTGAACAAACCAGTCTAACATTGAATATATTTTATGTGAATGACAAGTGATGCATTTCCAGTAAAACTTATAATAACTTAAACTTGTTAGATAAAGGATTTTGTCATCAATTATCGTAGCAGAAAAGAACGACAAGAAGACTGTTACTCAAACAACATCAAATCACCGTCACACCAATTTATACTTCATTAAATACATTCCACAGTCGCACAAAGATTAATAAATTAAAAAGTAGATTGTAAAGTGTCGTGGTTCGACTCCAGTGGAAACGCCACACGCCACGCTAACAGCAGAGTTAATCGCTGATGTATTCTGGTTTAAAGGTATAGTAAGGGAGAAACAAAATTAAAAACCTGTCTTAGTTCTCAGAGGCAGCAAATGTGGCCAAGCTCAGGCCAATCTTATCTAGGGCTTATGACTAATGCCCATGGACGGCAACAGCTACTTACCATCAGATGGACCGTATGCTCGGTTGCAACTTCTATTTTGTAAATACAATCTATAACTAAACTTATTCTCATTACAATTTATTGTAATCCTATTTTTTCAATGTAGTTTATTTAAAAACTAATTCTTCTTCTTAGACATTTTTAGCAACATTTGTCTACTATAAGATCTCCGTAACATTAATGTGAGAATTATAACTCACGATGGAAGAAGGGTTTTATAATTTTGACGTGTATCTGTGTGTTTGCCATTGTAACTCCCAAACAGATCCGATTTAGATGTAAAATTGTTTTTGTTTGAAAGCAGCACATCAAAATTGTTCTTAGCTATATTTCAAGAAAATCCGTTCAGTCCTTAGAAGATCATTAGGTCTTATTCATCAAAAGCCAGGAGTATTTTAGTTTTTCATTTAATCTTGTTAATCTTGTTTCTACTCTGTTCGAAAACTTCCTTTCAGATTGTAAAAAATCCGGCTTTAATGTACAGAGAAGAGCATGCTTCAGTAAAAACACTTATTTTTACTAAAATTACTCTTAGACGACTATAAAAAGCACTTCAACTAAAAGCCTATTCACAAAAATTGCTAGGCTAATTGCTTCAAACTATTCATTAATGCCGCCGTCCATCGTTCGTTGAAAGCCTCAAAAGGTAACATGAAAGTGGTTTATCCCTCGTTAAACGCTTGTTTCACTGCCAGAGAGTGGCTCTCAAAGATGTTTTTGTTAAAGAAAGTAAGATGATTTTGAGTTTACATTTCCTCTTAAATTACAGACGCAAAGTTTAGCCGAGGAGTAATGCTGCTTGCGAAATTTAAGACAGTTTTTCAAGTTAGGTAGACACCAAAATCGGGACGTAATTCATTTGTCAGTTTTATTAATTAAAAACTGGTATTGAACGTTATTTATTAATCAAATTAAAATAGTACTTTTAATGTATTTGATGTCATTAGGAGATATGTATTATTTGTAAACAGATTATAAGGCTGCCAAGATAAGTATTATCAATACGATTCAAAATAAGCCTACAGAACAGATCAATCGCTGCTAGCAACTCGCTTTCCTCCACTGACTGGTGATGAGACAATGCCCAATTCCGAACGTATTTCGGTTGAATCTCATCAAGGGCAAGTTCAGTCAAATAATTTTCCGCTATTCCGCCTCCTTATTGCCCGTTGCACCGCGGACCACATTTCAAACAAATTGAAAATCAATTTAACGAAGGGCCCCTCATGAAATAGGCGTGCGACGCGGAAGAAACAGACCTGTCAGAAGGGTGTGTTCCCGCTTGAACCAAGATGATTAAATAATATTCTATGTTTTATGGCAATATTGTTATTTGCTACAAATAATAGGCATACACTATTTCTACTCATAGCTTATTTGACACACGCATCTTGTGTTGCATATTATTATAGTTGCTATCAAGAAATTACATTATACATGAAGAATAATTAGGCATTTAAAGTATAGCAGTAACGTCGAGCTCTTTAAAACAGGTGTAAAAAGATTGTTTAAAGATGGCGATGCATTGACGACTCTCGTTGTTTGGCGCATGTACCGTTTCGCTAGGTTTAATTACTTAAAGATTAAATTAGTTTAACGAATATTTAGAATTCATACCTTGATCCTACTAAAGTCAGTTTATCAGGTACGAAGAGGAATAAACCTTAAGAGAGTAACGAGGGGGTAAAATGTAGAAATAGGAAAATACATCACCTCAAAGCGAGTAGGGAAGATTCATATCAGACAGGAAATTCGACTCGCGTCCCGCCTCAACGAAGTGGATTTTTTAAGGAAACGAACCTCCTACCTCCTTACGTTCACATATGGACTACTGATTCATGAGTTTTATCTACCATGAAATGTGTACCTAAGAATTTATTGAATGTTACCGACACGTCTTCGCGCCGCGATGAATGGCTAATGTGTTTATGCTTTGCACCGTCCATTTTTAAGGTGGTAAAAAAATTTTCGGGATGTTTTTCAAATAGAATTCAAATAGTTTTAACGCCAAAGTTGCATTGCTCCTTCATTTCCATAAATTTAATTTTACAATATCTTATTAAAACGCGCATCTAGTCACTCTAAATAAATAAAACATTACAAGAACAATAAAGACCTAAGCACTCAGTGCTGGTACTTGTGTATGTTATTAATATTAATAATTTTAATTTGATGAATAAGTTATATAGATATGGTACATATGGAATAATGTATAAGAAACTTAATATGTTATTCATGTTATTTTTAGGAATAGCGTGGCCACTTGCTACATACATTACCTAATGTTTAATAGGTGGTCTTATTCACGGCTTCTGTTGTTAAGGCTATTATCACTGGATAATCTAAGTATTTTGTAGAGCAGAACTACAAATATTAATAAATGTGTCTAATATTAACATTTCATTTAATATGGGTATTATTATTACAATGAAAAAGGTTTTAGAGAGACTTTTTTGATATTAAAAATGCAGTTCATCAAGGGACCGACGCGTAATACAGCAGAACTTTAACTCAATTTTCCGTATGAAAATTGGCATTCTTTTGTACTATTCGTTGATTCACGCACCCCATCTCAGCGATACCTACAGCGATTATTATTACGTTCGAAAACCCATCAAAAGTTACAATTGAAAAGTTAAAGTATTCCGGGTGGAACGCTAAGCTCCCCCAGAATGTACAAATGAGATTGGTGTACGAATATTCTTTTATGTGCATGCCAGTGTGTCCGTATATTTAATTGAGATCTTTTATTACTGGATGTAATTTAGTATTGGAGTGGGAGAACATAAAATTACCCAAAACTTACGTATGTACGCACGCTCTATACTTGTAAATAGGTCTTTGTATATTTTCGTTGTGCTAAATCATTAGGACCTATTATGTTGCACAGGTGGTAGGCTCAAAATCAGATCTCAACAGTTTAATCCAACTAATCTTTGTACAAAATAGATGTCCAAATTAGAACTATAGAACTTACTTTAAACATTAACATATATAGTCTAATGTCTTAAAAGATATTGCACAGAGAAGGAAAACCAACGCAAGAAACTAAACATTTACTTATGCGAACTTGAATTACTTCGTACTTACATCTTGAGAAAACCTACATGTCTGAGAGTTACTCAAACATGTAGGTATCGTCACGATATATTGCTTCGCCACTAAAGAAGTGATAAACAATTTCTTATACAACACCTCTAATTTTGAAAAATCAGAGGTGCCTGGGATAAGAACCTGCTACATAGCTTTACATAGAATGGACTTACAGACTTCTAGATACCAATCATGTATAATTTAAAGGTTTCGTTATTAGACATGCTCGGGTCAATAACAGAATAGTACATATTGCAATCTCCGCTTAAGTTTTTAATTACATTTAAGTCAATAGACATAAAAGACGAGGAACGTGTAACAATCCACGTTTCAAATACTTTTTTAATCGCAACTTTCTGTTGCACAAGCGAAAAGGAATGCAACCTCCCCAAATTCCTTACTCGATTTTTTCGTCAAAAACAAATTACCCTCCGCGAGCGCACCTTAAAACACGAAAGCACCGCCCTGAATAATTAATACAATGGAAGGTTAAATTCGTCTAAGTGTCAACTTTCCCCTAACTTTAAAAAATACGACACCGCCGAAGTGTGGTCTGCGTCGGCGGCTAGACCTTTTATCTTGCCGAGGGTTGTTTATTTAATTTCGTTTATTTTATTGGAATTGACAATGATTTAGGAAAACTTTTTGGCCAAAGTGTCGATGCGGATCCTGTTTTAGGTCGGTAGGGTGCGCTGTTTGATCCTGATTCACAAATTCGGCCTGTCCTAGCAAATAAATTTCACAAGGATGTTTCAAGCCTCAAGAATCTAAAGCCCCTAAACAAACTTTGAAAGCTTGGGGTGAACATGTTATTGATAAACTGTGTTTGACACGAACAATAGGGAACACATTTAAATGTACGAAAATTTTGATGTACTTTCTCTAAATATTACAAGTTAAGATACATACATTAAAAATGTATAAAACAAAGGAATATGTCATTAATCAAAGAAATCTATTAAACGCTTGATTCCACATGGAGTTTTAATTCTGTTGTAAAACTATTACTTTAAATAAAGAGACGACATATTTGGTTAAGAGTATGGTACTAAATTTGTAAATTGGCAACATCATTGCCGAAAATAGACCATTTTGTTTCTATAATGTATGTAATTTCAATAGTGTTCCAAATATTAATAATTACGTAACAAAAAGAATCATTTTTTTATTTAATTAACTCAATGTTGAGCTTTGTTTAAGGTTTGGTTGGGTACGAATTTAATTAAGACAGAAATAAAAGATTACTAAGTAATCATATGAATTTTATTTATCAACATAATTAATATTGACATCTGTTAACGATATTGGCAATATACCGCCACGTGGCCAATACTGATGCAATTCACGAAGTTCGATTATAAGTACACTGTTTTTTATACTTTGGCGTAAGCAGTGCCCTTTAAATCCCGACAATAATTTCCCTGGGGATATGACTGTGGCCTTTGACAGGGGTGGTCTGGACAGCAGGGGTGAAGCGAACTAAGAACTTAGTAAAAGGTACTACGGGGTCACTCCTACCCATTTATTGTTCCTCGACGTTTATGGTCAACGAAAGGGCACAAATAAAGGTCGAAACTCACTGGACTTCTGAAAGGTCTACAACAATTAATACTGAACAAAGGGCACCGGATTAGTGGAATTTAACGCTTATCTAATAGCTACGAAATCGATTCTCAATAACTTGTATGAAATTTTACGAACAAAGGATGAATTTTCAACGTTAATTAAAAATTTATCGCAGCTAGGGGAAACGTAAATCGACCGTTTAAACATTTTTATTGTACAAGTCTTTTTGTACAAAACCTATTATATTAAAATATCGCGTTAATTAAATTGTACGACACGATAACTAAAATAATATATTGTGATTAAAGTAAATTATATTTGAGATTAACAGTTATTGTACACCTTGAATAAAAAGTTTCGCCATTACTACGGCAAAAAATATTTTTCTATTTTAGTTCAATCTCTAAATCAAAAAACAAAAACAGAATTTTAAGACAATTTCAAGCAGTCTAAAGCCTGAATTTAAAATCTTAATCAGCCGAACAATGTATTTTCGAAGACATAAACTTGGATAAATGTATACAAATAAATAAAATTGGAATGTCCGTCTTTACGCGTACACAACTGTTTATATGCATTGACTTCACATGACACATCGTCATCCTTGTCATCGTCATCATGTCCGATCAATCCGAGGATGAGAATCTTGTATGGTGTATTGCGGACGGCGCTCATAGAACTGAAGCTTTCTAGGTACGGCTTGGTCTTCTTGAAGACTTCTTAGCTTTTTACAAGTACCTACACACCCGGTAGCAGGAACACTCTATGTGGAGATAGGAACCGGGCAGAATGTCTGCACACACTTCCTCAGCCCAACTTGACGACGGTTCTTCTTTAGAAGTAGTTTCCTTGCACTTTACTAATCAGTCGGTGTCGCACGGCTCATCCTCGTAATATAAATGAGCGCTAATACTAAACAATTGTATAAAGTCGCCGAATCAAAGTATGCTTTTTAGGAATAGTTTCTTAAACTGTACTGGCATTCTGGTCATACACGGTCGGCGCATTTTTCTTCCTGCCTGTCTGGAAATTTGTGGATCCACCGTGATCTAAAATCAAAAATAGTCGTAATGTTTTCGGTTTATTTTCATAATTATAAAACACAAAAACGTCAATTTTTAATTGTATTTATATAAACAAATGAAAGTGATAATGAACTTTACACTATATTAAAATCAAGTTGACTTACTCGTATGTGATTTGATGGAAGGGAGGCCTTAAATCAAAATCGTACTTGGTCCTTACGCGTGACGTAGTCCAAGCCTAAACAAACATGTGCCATTATTGTTTTCTTGTCAAAAACTTAACGCGTCTTTCACGTTTCGCACAGGCACTTAGGCTTACAACGACGCATCGACGTGTCTTTGTACCCACTTATGCAAAACTGGCAAAGTAAGAAGATTATTCTACAAGTATGTTTAATATTGCTAAGTAGTTCTTTCGAAGGAAACCTAATCCGTCTTTTGTTTTGTTTACTTTAAAACCTTTGTAGTAACGAGCGTATGTAGATAAATATTTATGAAATAAAAGTAATTTTCTTATTTCCTTTTATATTTTTAATAAAATAATCTTATTTTTTCGGGAACTTTGAGTATAAGAAAGCTTATAACTGAACGTATAATCTGATGTATTTTTAACTCGCTACAATAGCGAAATCAGGAGATATTACCATAAAACACTATTTACACTACCCTCATGTTCGCCAGATTTTTGATTTCCAAAATGAATTTTGTAAAGAATTAACCTTGAATAACTAACTAGTAAATAATAAAACAGACATAGCTATATACATACCGATGGTTTACTGTACATACAGACTACGACATAAGTAAAGACTACGAAATCCATATGGACTCTATGTAGCTTCAAAACTGAGAGCCAATATTTCCCCGCACATATGAAATGCAAATACAATTTAAAGTTTACATATTTTCATAGTGAGACTAAGAGCTCGCGCCTACGGGCCGGCGTGTTTTATGCACTCCCCCGCATAAGCTTGTTACTTGTTCCTTATAAAACAAAAATAAATGTTTTTACGTGTACTAACATACACAATTGGAGAAGTTATATACTTTTCACGATG
>DWJS01000262.1:0-12398 GCA_018248975.1 Codatractus imalena | reverse complement strand
CTGCCATTAGTCCTGTGATGGAGGCAGGTGACGGTCTTGCGCACGCCGCCTGCGTGCGGCCGTCCTGCGTGGACGCGCAACAGTCTCCGCTGCCTCCTCAACCCGCTCGGCCTCCCTCTTCTGCGACATCTGCGCTACGACTCTCTGCTGCCCACCATAGATCTAACCACGGTGGGCAGAGAGAGGTCGCCTTCAACGTCTGCGCGCAGCTTGGCGCGCTGACTCGTCCACCTTGAGCACTCGGCTAGGGTGTGCTGTGCCGTGTCGATTGAAAATGTTTGCTGATTTCTTGTTGCAAATTAAGTTGATTTTATGCGCAGTTTTGCTTGATTAGCCATAATTCAGATTTAGTACTTTATTTTATTTATTTACTTTATTTATCTCGTATCCCTTACAATTAACTGCCGTAGCGCACTTTGAGACACCATTATCTGTATGAAAAGCCGGTGCGACCCATGAAGATCTACAAGTATTGTGACCAAATCTGGTTTACTTTCCAAGGTTGACATTATAGACCACTTACCGGTAACTATTCAGTAAGCGGTGATAGCCTTCTGGTTTAAAATCGGGTGTTCGAATCCCTGGCACGATCAGATGATTTTTCCTAGTCAAGTACGTATTATAAATTAAATAACGGGGGAAGGAAAACAACTCGAGGATACCTACATGTCTTATAATTAAACAAAAGCTCTTAAAGATATTTGAAGTCTAGCTATCTCCACTTGACCGGCGTGGACTATACTTTAAACCAGAGATTCCTAATTTTTTTCCCCGTAGACCATTTTTAACATTTAACCGGTTTCGCTGAAGCCCTGAATTTTTCTAAAACGAATTAAAGAGTCGCCCGTATACCACAGGGAGTCCATCTGAAGAATTTTGGCATTCACTGGTTTAAATCATTATCACTCTGAGAGAGACGCTTGTCCAGCAGTGGGACAATTATGGGTTGTTGATGATTCGGTTATCCGAATAAATCTGATTCATAATCATGTAGCTATAGTATCACCTTTTGATATCCATATGCCTTTGCGATCGATATCTCTCAGCCAACTATTTATTTATTAAGTTTCAGGGTCAGAAATGGTATTGTGCATGGTAACAGGTGTAACCAGCCTAGTAATTGCATACGATATTCACATAAATGATGTCGCCTAATCACATGTCAATTGACTATAATTTCCTTTGCAAAACCAGAAATGTAGTAAGTTAAAAGTGTGTATCTGTGTGTGTATGGCAACGTATCTCCCAAACGGATGAACTGATTTTGATTTAGTTTGACTATAATTTCCTCCGTTTTTACCCACACAAAACTAGGGATGTTATAAGTTTAAAGTGTGTATGTATTGTGTGTGTATGGCAACGTAGCTCCCAAACGGATGAACCGATTTTGGTTTAGTTTTATTTTAAGATAATGTTACCATATAGGTGTATATTCGGGTAGAGCGAGCGAGTCGATATGTGTATGTGTATGTGTTGATCGGTTCTTAGCTATAATAAGCCTATTCTACAATAAAACAGACTTATTCAGTCCTTTGAAAATCATCAGCTTTTCATCATCAGTCAAGGGCCATTTTCAATTAATGATGTAATATTGTCCTTGAGTAAATTTCAGATTTCAGACGTGATTTTATACATGACTTATAGAAATTTACATACATGAAGTTCTCCAGTAATTGGTACCAAAAATCAAAATTTCCAGCACTTAATCGGGATATTATTGATAAAAATAAATGTCAGTGTGTCTGATGTCATTAAAATTCAGTTACTAACTTTGTTTGTACGTAATATGAAGTAGGAAGGTCGGATACATTTTGACACACAATTATGAAATTATTTGTCTACAAGAATAATTTATTTAATTTATAAATCGTATTGTACATTTTGCATACTGCATGCTGCACAAGACAGAGGGAGATGGCGGAACATCATTGTACAATTTAATGCACTGCTCTTCTCTCCGGGTCCATAGGTACAAAACAAAAATAAAACACCAAGTGGACTGTATTAAAACCGGGCGTATATTGTAAGAAATCCTTGCCTCTTATAGAAGCGCCAACGTTACTTCGTTAGCGTGATTCAGGAATCGGAACAACGCCATCTATTAGCGGTTTAACAAAACTTTACGCTTTACGCGTCAACACAACTTATACATTCCGCCCACCAAGGACAGAATGTCCTTTCCTACCGCCCACCGTGACGTAACCATAAATCCGAAAGTTAATATACATTTAAGAAAATACTAAACGCTAAAAAAAATACTAATACAAATAAAAATTTAAGAACATAATGTGCACAATATAACATATAATTTAATCACAAACTGGTAAAATAATAAGTTTGGAAGTTGGACGCTTGATTACAGAATTTTTACATTTTACGGATACTACCCTAGTCAATCCATCAGAGCCTGAATGTTTTTGTAAAATTCTGCCAAAGAGCCATTTTGTTGGAGGTAAATCATCCTCTTTCACCAAGACGACATCTCCGACTTTCGGTTCAGGAATTTTATGTGCCCATTTGTAACGGTGCATAAGGTGGGATAAATATTCATTAGACCATCTTCGCCAAAAATTTTGAAGCATAGCCTGCGTGATCTGCCAGCGTTTTAAAGAGCTTATATTACATTTTTCATATGTTGTTTCTGGTATCGTCACTAAAGATTCTCCTATCAAGAAATGACCAGGTGTAAGGGGACTTGCTTCTTCCGGATCATTATTAAGCATTGTTAATGGCCTTGAGTTAAGACATGCTTCAATTTGTATTAACAGTGTCACCATCTCCTCATAGGTTAACGTAGAATCACCAATCACACGTTTAATGTGATACTTGGTGGATTTTATACCACTTTCCCATAATCCCCCAAAATTGGGTGTCCTTGGTGGTATAAAATGCCAAGTAGTTCCTTGGGAAGCAAGACTGTCCGCTATTTCTTGAATCATTATAGATTTCTCCGCATCAAACAAGTTTTTAAGCTCTTTTGCAGCTCCCACAAAATTTGTGCCATTGTCGCTATAAAGATTTAAGCAACAACCCCTTCGCGCCACAAAACGTTTAAACGCCTCTAAAAACCCTCTAGATGTTAAATCGCTGACTACTTCAATATGTATGGCCTTAGTGGCCATACAAACAAAAAGGCAAATATAACCTTTATATGCCTTATGCCCCCTACCCTTTGTAGCTCTTAACATTATAGGACCGGCGTAGTCTACTCCACTGTTAATAAAGGCCCTAGCCGGTGTGACTCTCACTGAAGGCAAAGATCCCATGAGTTGGGTTTGTAATTTAGCCTTATGCCGAATACAAATTATACATCTACGAACGTGTTGTTTGACTAAATTCTTAACTCCAATTATCCAGTACCTAGAACGCAAATAATTTATCATTAATTTTCCGTCCCCATGCAAGGTTTTCATGTGTGCATCATTAACAATTAACTTAGATAAAGCCGATTTGTGTGGGAGTATAATTGGATGTTTAAGGTTTTCGGTTTCCTGTGCCTGTGAGATTCTGCCACCAACTCTAAGGATACCCTTACCATCAAGGTAAGGAGTAAGAGGAACGAGTTTTGATTTTTTTGACTTGATTTGGTTATTATATCGTCTTAACTCATTAATCTCCGATAAAAATTCCAAACTTTGTGCCAATTTTAAACATGTGTTTAACGCTTCTTCTAATTCTATTGTCGTCAAATAACACTTTCTAACTCTTGGAACGTCGCCCCTTGTGCCGAACCTTCTACAATAAGCAACCACTCGAATCAATTTATTTAGCGACGAATATTTTTCGAGAATTGTTTCCCCTACGGTGCTGACATGAAGTCTTATTAGTTCATCTTCATGCGTTTCATTGTTTATTAATCGCGCGTATGGAACATTTTTCTCCCATAAGAATTTTGGACCAAATTTCCACAAATAGTGCTGCGAAAAATCTGCCGGTAAAACGCCACGGGATGCGCAATCAGCCGGATTATCCTTTGTCGATACATGTGCCCAGTGTGAGGATTCCAGAGTTGTGTGAATCTCTGCAACTCTGTTGGCGACGAATGTCTTCCAGTTACTGGCATGTTTGTTTATCCAAGCAAGTACTACTGTCGAATCCGTCCAAGCTCTCACGTGGCTTCTCGGCACCTTCAATACTTCGGCAATCTCCACTAACAATTTAGCTAATAAAACTGCGGCACACAGTTCTAAGCGCGGTATGCTAACTTGTTTCACAGGCGCTACTCTGGTTTTTGCTGCGACTAAACCGACATGGATGCCTCCTGACTCATTTATCACGCGTAAATATATCACTGCTGCGTATGCCCTGTTAGATGCATCCGAGAATCCGTGCAATTCAATAACATCATTTAAATTAGTGTTCAACCACCGTTCCAGACGAAAATCAGCAAGATGTACCAATTCACTGCGGTAAGTATACCAGTCCTTTAAAATATCCTCTGTTGGTTCTTCATCCCATCCTGTCCCTGCTATCCACAATCGCTGAATGAAATTTTTTGCCTTTATAACACATGGTGCTATCCAACCTAATGGGTCATATAGGCGCGCTACATCCGATATAATTTTTCTTTTTGTTACAGGTGCAGACAGCGGCGGCAGTTTCACGGAGTACTGGAATTCATCGCGAGTTCTGTTCCAGGTAAGTCCTAGTATTTTAACTATATTATCTAACTTTGTTTCTAATTGCTTAGTCTCCTCCTCCTCTATCTTATTATTTTCCCGATTCACCTTTCTATTCAAATCCTGTAGTAATTCCTCCCTATTAGTGGACCACTTTTGCAGTACAAATCCTCCTTCCTTTAGCAGTGAATCCATTTCTTTAATTAACTGTATCCCTTCTTTTACAGTTTGGCAACCGGTCAATAAATCATCCATGTAGAAGTCCCTTTCCACCTTTTCCGCGGCTATAGGGTATTTAAACTTGTAGTCATTGGCGACTTGATTTAGTGTTTTTACCGCCAAATATGGAGCTGAAGCTGTACCGAACGTGACAGTAAGCAACTTGTAATCCTGGATTGGATCTTCAGGTTTGTCTCTCCACACTATACGCTGAAAATCACAATCTTCGCTTGCTACTCTCACCATACGGTACATCTTCACTATGTCTGCTATTAAACATATGGGATATGTTCTCCAATTTAAAATCAAGTGTCGTAAGTCGGGTTGTAAGGTAGGTCCAATCATTAAACTATCATTAAGTGATACGCCATTGTTATATTTGCAGGACGCGTCAAAAACTACTCTTACCTTGGATGTAGATTTGTCTTCTCTTACAACTGCGTGGTGGGGTAAGTATACAGCTTGATTTCGTTTACCATCAGGTTCTTGAACTAATACCATATGATCTAATAATACATATTCTTTTATTACATCTGTGTACCTTTCCTTTAACAAACAATCGCTATTAAATTTCCTTTCCAAATTTTTTAGTCTCTTTATCGCTACTTCTCGTGAATTTCCATATTTACAGGCTGGATCATCATCCCGAAATGGCAGCTTTACGACATACTTACCGTCTTTACTGCGACCAGTTGTGGATGCATAGAGGTCCTCACATCTTTGTTCTTCCAATGTCAACATTTTTGAATTTAATAAAGGTTCTGATTCTAACTCCCAAAATCGTTTTATTTCGAATTCCTCCATCTGCGTATGCAACACAGTGACTTTATCTTCATTAGTGTCAGACGTCACTGATCCAGACAATATCCAACCCAGTGTTGTACATTGTGCTATTGGAGACCCAATAGGTCCACGTAGCACACCTTCCTTTAATATCTGACAGTAAACTTCGGCCCCCAATAGAATGTCGATCCTGTTAGGTACATCATATGCAGGATCTGCTAAGCATAGCTGTTGTAATTCAACCCAATTGTTACACGTTATTCGTTTTCCTGGAAGATATGTTGTAATGTTACTTAGAACATAAGCCTTCAACTCCATTTCAAAATTTGGGTCCATTCTAGATTTAATTTTCAATAAAACCATATATTTTGAAATCATCGTTTTGTTACCACCTAGACCTGATATTATATTACTCACAGGAATTCTCTTCAATCCCAAACCTTGGACTGTAGCTTCAGTTACGAAAGAAGCTTGAGAACCCTGGTCCAATAATGCTCTTATAATTTCATAACTACCTGATCTCGACTTAGCTTCTATCAAGGCCGTAGCCAACAATACCTGTCTGCCTTCCTTAATCTTGGCAGAGCATGCCATGTGACTTGCAGCGATTGTTGGTGTAATAGCCCTTTCCGAATGACCTAAAACCCTATTAATTTCAGAATCCTTCCCCGAAATCTCTTTGACCGTTTGAACTGAATCACCTGAAGTAACGGTTGAAGTGGAGATACCCCTTGGATGAAGTAAGGAGTGATGTCGTTTCTTACAAATTTTGCAATTGATGGGCGTTTGACAAAATTTTACACCATGATTACCGCCTAAACAATTAAAACAAATTCTGTTTTTAGTTACAAATTCCCGGCGGTTCTCATAATCCATACTTCCAAACCTTTTACAAAAACTGAGTTTATGTTCCTCCCCACAAAATTCACATGCGAGTTTTGACACCCCTGTCGCATGTAATACCTTTGGATTACTGTTACTGAATGCTTTTACATGAGATGTAGTTTGTTTGTTTCCATATTTAGGTTCAACAAATTCCAATGCACGATATCTACTTGTCAAAAAATCTTTAAACTGTCTAAAAGTAGGCAAGCAATCTGAAGGCACATTTGTCGTTACATTCAGTTCCCATTGCTTTCGCGACTCGGAATCTAATTTCATTGAAAGTAGGTGAATGACAATTATATCCCACGTGGATACATCAATACCGAGATTGCTTAAAGCATTTAAACAATCGGATGAGGTATCCATTAGTTCCTTCAGGAAACTTGCCGACTCTGAAGTTGCATTCCTTTGACTTAATAATCTTTTTAATATACAATGTGATAGGTATTTTTTATTACTATATCTTTCCTCCAACAGTTTCCAGCATTGTTCATAATTTGCATCTGATACCGGTACGTACCTAACTAATTGTTCTGCTTCTCCAGTTAGAAATCCCTTTAAGTACTGTAATTTTTGCACATTATCTAGAGAGGCATTGTTATGTATCATAGACAGAAACAAATCCCGAAACGTAATCCATTCAGTGTATTTGCCAGAAAAGTTGGGGATATTTATTTTAGGTAATTTTACAAAAATTGATTTTAAATTCGAATCGTTACATTCATTATCCTTACTTATGTGCACCTCACGTAAGTGACGTTTTAGTTCAAATTTATATTCCATGAATTCCTCTTCAGTTTTATCATAGACCTCTGAGGTAATATAAGACTCCTTTTTTAATAGTTGTGGATCACTTTGCTGCAATAAGTCTTTGTGACCTTTCCTAAATTCCAACCACAATTGCTCTAAAGACTCTAATCTATATTCGACATATTCCTTAGTAATACGTTCCTTAGGCGATTTTTTAAAGTTAATTTTGGCCTTGAATATTCGCCTTGACAAATCGTCTTGTAAACTAAGCAATGATTCCATTTTAACCATTATGACTTAACTTAATTCGCTAAATGAAACAAACACAAATAATATCTGAAAGTTACAAATTACAAGTTTTATAAATTACGGAAAATATTACAAGTCTTTGAAAGTTATTATTCTGGGCAAAATCCGGCATGGATTCCCCGTACTTTCGTTTTTACGCTTACAATTCTAAGTCCTAAGATTAATGTTAGTAATTTTTCTAAGTTAATAAATGTTAGTAAATTTGCACTATAAAAGTCAAGTCCGGAGCTGCCTTGCAATAAGGTTGAAATTCGCCTATTAATAATTTTCAACAGTACTCACGATTACACTTTCACTCACTCACAGATATCCCAAAACTTCTTGATTTGCAGTGTGACGCACGAGCCCCGCTCAGTACAGTAGTGTCCTCCCAGTCCAATGTCCAATGTCCAATGTCCAACGTCCAACGTCCAACGTCCAACGTCCAATATGTTAACACAATATTCCTGCACAACTCCACGTCGTTCAAAACTTCAAACTACAAACGTCTTATCTTCCGACCACGTACTCGGTCTGTTGCAGCGATCCACTGCGAGTACGGGTTTCAGTGATGTCACCACCACTGTGCTCAAAAAAAATGTTTTGATCCGGCTCGTAATGGACCATGTACAATTTAATGCACTGCTCTTCTCTCCGGGTCCATAGGTACAAAACAAAAATAAAACACCAAGTGGACTGTATTAAAACCGGGCGTATATTGTAAGAAATCCTTGCCTCTTATAGAAGCGCCAACGTTACTTCGTTAGCGTGATTCAGGAATCGGAACAACGCCATCTATTAGCGGTTTAACAAAACTTTACGCTTTACGCGTCAACACAACTTATACACTAGTTTTAACAAACAATCTTCAACACGAGAATACCAAGCTCTTGCCGACTGTTTAAGACCATAAATGGCTTTCTTTAACTTTAAAACTTTACTGTTACAATTAACAATGTTAGAATTTTCTGGTATTTCCATGTAAACAGTTTCATGAAGAAAACCATTAAGAAATGCAGTAGGTACGTCAAGGTGATTCATTTTAAGATTTAATTGAACACTTAAAGCTAACAATAACCTGAATGTGGAGTACCTTAAAACTGGTGAAAATGTCTCGTTAAAGTCTATCCCCTTTTCCTGGGTAAATCCCTTGGCTACAAGCCTGGCCCTATAACGCACTTCACCTTGAGTGTTATATTTCTTTTTGAACACCCACTTATTTTTCACAATTGTACCTTCACTTGGCCTATCCACTAGTTCCCATGAGTCATTATCTTGGAACGATTTCAGTTCCTGTTGCATTGCACTTTGCCACTGATCTTTTTCAGATCCACTCATGGCATCACTAAGAGAAATTTGTTCATCTGACATTTCTACACACATGTTTACACTTTGGTAAAAGTTTGGTTTGCGTCTAGCACGTTTTCCTGGTAGATTCATGTCACTTCTCTTGGTGATTATATTTTCTGCCTCTGGTGACAAAGATAATTTGTCCAAAGTGTCTCCATAGTCACTTACTGAATTATCAGGAACATATGTCTCATCATGGTGATCCTCTTCCTCTGAATCATTCCCAGGAACTTCCTCTGTTAACCGATCTGGTTGCCTGCTCTCTTCTATCATAATAGATGTTGACAAACTGTCATCTGTTTTCTCCATAATGATGACGTCTCTGGCTACAATAACATCCCGCAATTCAGGGTAATATAAGCGATATCCCTTGACACTTTCAGAGTATCCCACTAGGTACATTTTCTTCGCTTTCTTGTCCCATTTACTTCGTTTCTCTTTCGGTATATGAACCATTGTTGGGCTGCCAAAGATCCGTATATGTTTTAACTCCGGCTTTCTACCCATCCATATTTCAAAGGGAGTTTTATTGTCATCCAAGCCTGCTGCTGGTGATCGGTTTTTTATGTATACTGCTGTGTTCACAGCCTCAGCCCAAAGACTTTTCTCAAATTTGGCATCATACAGAAGACATCGTGCCTTCTCAACAATGGATCGGTTGTATCTCTCGCTAATTCCATTCTGTTCAGGTGTATAACTGTTAGTTTTTTGATGAATTATGCCACTATGCTTCAGAAAATTAGTGAATTCTGTCGAACAGAATTCTCCTCCATTGTCAGATCTTAATACTTTAATTTTCTTTGACTGCTGGTTTTCAACAAGCTCTTTGTATTGTTTGAAGTATGTGAAAGTTTCACTTTTAGAGTTTAGAAAATAGACAGTGCACCATCGACTGAAATCATCAATAAATAGCAAGTAATATTTTGCTTTTCCGAGTGACACATTCTCCATCGGTCCACATAAATCTGTGTGGATCAGTTCTAGTGTATGTTGACTTTTACTAGTGCTTCTAGGGAATGGTAGTCTAGTCTGCTTGCCTTCACAACACACTATACAGCTATTTTTACTACTTTCACTCTTATCATCAAAACTAACTCCTTCTGCTGCTCCATTCTTTAGTTTATTTAAATCACTTGTATTGATGTGGCCTAGACGCCTGTGCCAAATGTTACTTGAAGTCTTTACAGTTGCTACTAAGGTTTGTTGCATCTCTCTTACTATCAATCTGTATACTCCATTTTCTAGTATCGCCTCGCCAATACAATCATTCTGTGAGTTGTAAATTAGACAACCATGCTTATTAAACATCACTCTGTTGCCACTAGCAATTATTCTGCTCACAGACAGTAGGTTCGTGGTGAGGTTAGGTACACATAATACATCATTTACATCAATAGTAAATTCATTGTTTCCAACACATGTCGTAATCTGCAAGTCTCCAGAGCAAGAAACGGGCACGACAGTTTGATTTGCAACAATGATCTCCTTAATTTTGGGTCGATTACTAATATTCGATAACAAGTCCACGTTCGAAACTATATGTGTGCTTGCGCCGGAATCCAAGTGCCAGTCTAATTGACTAAATTTCTTTGTAAGAAAAACTGCACTAAATGCATTTGTTTTCATTTTTTCCGCAACTTGACACTGATTTTTGAAGTGTCCGATCTGTTTACATTTGTAACAGCGTATTATTTTATTTTTCGACGCCATGTTTTGCCCTCTGTCAAATGACGTTCCGTTCGTTCCATAAATTCCATTAGTTCCGGTGTTGCCATATTGTTGAACTTGCGGTTTTACAGTACTGCCAACATTACGTCTATGAAATTTTTTTGCGGCAAATGCACCTTCCGACTTAACCTCAAATTCTGCACTCATGTCTAATAATTTGGTTTTTATAGCATCTGCACTGATGTTTATGCCCGAATGCTCAATGGCCATAATCATGGGGCTAAATTTTTCCGGTAGTCCAGCCAACATGAGTGACCCAATCCATTGGTCATTTATTTCGAAGCCGGTACCATTTAGTTTTTGTGCGGTTTCGATGATCTGGCTGACGTAGCTAGTCATTGACTCACAGTTTTCTAGGCGTACGCTAATAAGATTTCTTAACAAGCTTATTTTTCGAGCATATCCAGAATCGTCGAACATATTCTTCAAAATCTTCCATAAGCTGTATGTTGAGGTCGCTGGTTTGATATGCACATAGAGAGAAGCGTCAATCGTCAATATAAGCTTCGCTTTCGCCTTTAAATCGTCTGCTATCTGAGGCTTTGTAGCTGTAGACGGCAACGGTTGCTTGATGCTGTCCGCCATTCCCTCCAGCACGAGAACATTTTCCGCCGCGAAACACCAGTCGTCGTAATTTTCTCTCCCTTTTAGTTTGGGAACATTAACCAAATAATTTGTAGACATATTATAATCGAAATTCACTGTGTACTGAATTATTTCTCGCAAATACTGGGCCCATAACCTAATAAAACTCAGTATGTTGCTTTCAATTCAACGACTAAATTTATTGCACAGATAATGTATATACATTTTTATACAGCATTTCTTATGCAGTCTGTGGTGGCGCTAGCATGTATGTTATTAATATTATTTTGTTACAAAATGAACAAATATAAATAACAAACGAACAGTCTAACCAATTAGAAATAATAAAAAAATATCACGAGGATAAAACTAACCACCGAGGCATTAACGAAACCTACCTATCTCTTTCACAGAGATATTTTTGGCCAAAAATAAAAACAGATATAACAAAATTTATAAATGAGTGTTCCGTATGTCGTTGCGCAAAATACGGCCGTAACCCTATACGACAGCAGTTTAGAATCGTACCTACCAAGCCATTTGAAGTAGCATACGCGGACGTTTTAACTATCCAGCAAAATAAATACCTAAAGATTCCTTTTCGAAATATTGCCAAGCCTATTTTATACCCGATTGTACCGCCCCTAACATAGTTAAAGCGCTGTTGAACTACAGCACCCACCACGGTTTTCCTTTAAATGTAACAACAGACCAAGAAACCGAATTTAGTAATCAAGTCATAGCCAAATTACGTTTAAAACGACCACCTAAAAATTGAAGGTTGTCGCAATCGTTTAACAATCATATATCCCTATACAAGGAATTGACGGTCAAGCACAACCAGATCAGAACCACTATCTCTCTAGCAATCAAAAGAAAATAGAAAGCGCCCTTTCGTATGTCATGAACATGACTATTAACGATAATGGACGAATGCTTCATTACGCTCACTTAGTTCAACTTTTCGCTGTTTTAAACGAAAATGTACTAGAACTTAAGAGCGAAATTAATAAGATAGAAAATTTACTTGCTGTTAGTAGGAACAGGTCCATTCACTATTCAGTACTTTAAGTAAGTAAAATAGATTTTAGATCTTAGAAATTACTATGATATAATAAGCTTACTGACTTTAAGGTAGTTGTAATTTTAAGGTTTCCAATTTCATTCCGTTATCAGTTATACAAATTATGT
>DWJS01000261.1:0-12425 GCA_018248975.1 Codatractus imalena | reverse complement strand
CTCTCTTGTGTCACAGTGGATACGATCTCACCAGAGATCGTATCCACTGTGACACAAGTAACACTCAAGTAGTTTTTCAACTAAATAGGTACAGAATAGGTGGTCCAAACAAACTCACGATACATTTTCTTATAGTACTATTATATAGTAACTTGAAAGGGATTATATGGCTATAAGTTTTGCCGTAAAACACTTTTAAGTACAGCTTTGTTATGGTATGTACCTACTTAAAATTCATTCATAGCTTTGTTACCGAAAATAATGAGAATAAAAACCGAAATCCTAGGCGTGTAACACGCTTAATTAATTTACCTTAAACAAAATATAATTAAAGGTAATCGTTAAACTGTGGCCACGCTAGGGTGACCACATTAAAGGCGATAAATAAAGCTTAGTTCGACGATTTATTTCATAATTACATATCCGGAATACCCTAAAACCTTATTAGTCCTCTTTAAGCCTTATTAATGTACACTCAAATTGATTTAAATTATATGTTACGGGTCGTTCGTAGTCACAAATAACAGGAAGGAATAAAGATGATAGTGATGTGCACTTCGGACCTTAAAATAAGACTCCTTCCACACATATTTTTGTTTTCTTTTTTAATTATTTATATTTTATTGACCATAAAAAACAGTGGTACAATAGGTGGGCTTGATGCTAAAAAGCATTTTCTACCAGCCAACCTTTGAGATGTACCGATAAAAAAAAGCGGTACAAGTTAAACAAAAATTATCATTTTTATTACTTTATAACACCTTCTTTCATAAACTAATTTCGAAATTTCTATTTTTGTTACACAGATGATACTTCACTTACTCCGATTATTTGTAAACCCATTTGCAAAACTCTGTTTTTGTTAGAAAGAGAATACTTTTAAAGATATCCCGTTATAATTTGAAAGGCATTGGATTTCGTGTTTCGAGGGTTTCCGGGAACCGGGGAACTCTTCAAAACCTCTAGTATACATAGCGTTTGTGATATATGTAGTGTTAAATCTTTGACTATAAATAGTGATTGAAATATTCGTAGGCTTATGACAATCTAAGGTACCTCTAGGTGTAGCTATTGAAGTAGGTTATTTTAACGTGTTTAGCGTAATTATTGCCTACGGCACCAATAGCCTACTACATGCTTTTTCCTATTTACATTTAATCATCAACTTATTTCTGTTTGCGCACACTTCTCAGAGTTAGAAGGGTCCAGGCTATAGTCTACCACGCTAGCCAAGTGTGGATTGGTCTCACACTCCATTAAGATATTGTTTGCAGAAGTGTAAGGCATTATTCTTGGCGATATTTTCCTTTAACCAAGTGATAATGATTTGCTACTTGAATTTGATAAAAAATATAATACTACATTTAACTTTTTATTTGACTAATACCTATACGAGTAGTTAATCTTATTCACTATTTAACATTCACGCAGCGTGTAGGTTCTTTAATAATTGTAATTTAATACTTCCGGTAAACGACTTTATAATACTCGGAACGGCCAATTATTTTTTAATATGTCCAATTTTCCCCTATTTTAAATAAATTACTCTCAACACAACTTTATTAACATACATAAATGTCAAATATTCGATACTTAAGTATAATAAGAAATAATAATAATCTAGAAATACAATAAATGAGCCAAATCGCTACACCGTGGAAGAGTATCCAACACCTCGCAAGCATTACCTCGCTGAATCGCCAAACTTATTTGTTGGCCGAGGTAAGCTCCAGCTCGTGGGTCATCGGAGGCCTCAATCAGGCGCGAAGAAAAATATTTGTATAAATATTTTGTTTCTGGTCCCCACGGCCCCATCGTTTCGAAAAAGGGCACAAACATATAGCCTTGTGAAATGGCTGCATATTTGCGTCGCTTCAAGGCCTCAGCACATGCCGCTGCGCAAATACTCTTTTTAAAATAGTTTTATTTCGCTTATTGTAAGTGCGATGGTATTAATTGTATTAATTGATATTTAATTAACTGGCTGTTCCCCACGTCTGAGGATCTGCGTGGCAGTGCGGTCACCTTGTGACATGCAGAGGGTTCAGGGTTCGATTCCCGGCCATCCAGAACTTTAAGTGATGAACTTAGATTTCTATTCTTATCTGGGTGTTTTGATATCGTCTTTGGTGTACATGGCACAGGGAATGTTAGAATGGGGCTATGATTGTAGAAAGCGTATATGCTTTTGTGTTGGTTATGTCCATGGGCGGGACCACTCATGCCCATGTATTACGTAAACCAGTAGTCAGCCTCGAACGTCCGCTTCATATATCAGACACCAATTAGAACGTAAGACATTGTAATATCGACTTTCTCTCGATATGCCAGGAGTCGTACTGGTTCCGTAATTCGTTAGTGCTCGCCCCGCGGCGACACCTAACATTCGTGAAAACTAGATTCTAGATTATAAATTAATTTAAACATGTTTGGTCTTTAAAATAATTGACATGCAATGTGGCGCAAAGGATTGATGGTCGTCTAAAATACAAAGACTTTCTTCAAGGACTTGTTCTGTTGCCAACGAATAACATCATGCGATGTTGTGAAGGTTCCGTATCCAAGCCACTGAATTACTAAGACTCCGTTGTCCGTTTGTCTGCCTGTTTGTCACAGGGCTTTAAATATTAAAGACAAGGATGAATCGTAATCGGTAGACACTTGGATTTTTTACAGAGTGTGTACTATTTTGGTCGCTATAACAAATAAGTCGTATAGAATCAGAACCGACAATCTGCATTCGGGACTTGTGGCAATTCAATATCACTATAAACTGATTTAAACAAAATTTCGGACTGTAATATATTTTTATACTATTTCTATTATGAATTTACAAATAGCGTGAATACTCTTTCGGATACTATTATTTGTTTGCTAATTATTTAATTAAGTATAGAGTGTTATATATACAAAGGTATATTAAAGTGTAATGTAAAATATACACTGGAAATAATGGAACTTTTCGTGTACAAACAGATTATTTATTTAAACATTTATGTACACACACAAGAGAACATACAGAAAATGTACTGTACAAAGGTATTGCTTATTTCTATAAGAAATATCTTCCAGCAGACCCGTGGGAGGATTGTTATTTTTTTGACAATTAGACTACAGTTGAATAACAACTGTTAGAGTTGTGATGAGTTTTAGCTTCAGGTAGCAGAGAGTCATGTCCGCTTCATGGTTTCAAAATTAATTCGCAGTTTTTATCGCTACCCTACAATACACATTCGATCGTATCAGGTATCGTATCGTATTGTGCCGTATGCACTGTGTATTACACATTAACATACAAGTAAAGTTAAAGTGCATAAAATGTGCACACGGCACACATATTATCGCTTTATCGCTCGTTTACAGTGGTGAAACGTGTCCCTTAGAAACCAATTACTATATCAAGTGTAAATTATTTCGTAATGATGATTGAACTATTCTCGTAGGTTGTTATTCTACATTAATTCGCAATTTATGCATTAATATGTTCTTATTAATCTGCTTGCACTTCGAAACGATTGCACACTAGCTAGTGACCACGGCTTTGCCTGCGTAAACTTAGTCGTTCATCTATCTTCAGAGTATCCCTAATTTTAGAAATGGGTCCACAAAATTTTATCCATTTCACCCCCACCAAGTTTTACTTTTACGACAATATACAGCCTATGCCCTTCTCCAAGTTCTCATCTAATTCTATATCATAATTCATAAATTGGTCCAATGATGTAAACGTAAAAGATAGACAGACAGAGTATTTTTTCTTTACTTTAGTATATATACTATTCGGTATGTGTCGTGTCGTGCAGACCTAAATACAGCCTTTAATTAAAATTAACACATAGATATGAAACTGAATACCTAGAAATTCCACTTTACAATCAAACAAATTTATGTATGTGAAACTTTTATATCCTAGCTTTAATTAAGACGTAACAAAGGGAAATTCATATATATTAATTCGTGTAAACAAAAAGTTTTTTATGCAACTCATTTGATGTTTTCGGTGGAACATACGTAGATATGATATACATATATATATCATGTCTACAATATCGTACAATATACATAGACTGATAATGATTTTCATGCCTAAGACATAAAAAACCAATCGACTTTAATCGCAATACGTGCGCTTTTTGTTAAACAAAACATTTATTTGTTTTATAATGGCCAAGATATTTTTTTAGAATACTTTGTGGGACCATATATGACGTCTATACAAAAGAAGAATCATTAAAATCGGTTAACAATTGAGGAAAATGTCGGTAAACTTTCAACCAACTTATTAAGGTGGAAGGAAGAAAGTAGAAGGTTCTTAATATAGTTGCATTTTTATGTTCGTTACCTCAGGAGTCCATCCAACCAATTTGGATTTGTTTGTTGTTGTACAGATTGTTTCAAAATGGTCTAATTTTATTTTCAATATCAAAATTCAAATCATTTATTTGCAGTATAGGCGGATAAGGTTACAATGTTATTGGAATACAATGGTAAGTCGCTTCTAATACTTTTAGTTTAATAAAATATATAAAATAACGCATATGATTAATAATAATTAGGCTTACTCTCAATTTTTCATTGGCATTAGATCTTGGATTTCGAAGATACACTAGCGAATTTCTCGATAATAGATATTGGCAACTTTATGAATATCCCACACTAATAGACCTATCTAAGACAAGTACGTTCTGAACTGAAAACTGTACTGCAAACAGCAACAGCCAGCAAAATGTAGGACAGTCGTTTCATAGAGTTGATGAAGGAACTTCTAATAAATATCACTCCAGGGTAATCTGTATGATTTTAATTGAATACTTCATTACATATGACATCACTGTATTAAAAACATCGCTATATGAGATCAGTGTTGTTAGTGATCAGGAAAAATAAGTACTAAGTATAGGGTTGCGACAATTTTTT
This sequence comes from Codatractus imalena, assembly GCA_018248975.1. NCBI lineage: Eukaryota > Metazoa > Arthropoda > Insecta > Lepidoptera > Hesperiidae > Codatractus > Codatractus imalena. The sequence goes on along the minus strand of DWJS01000261.1, from coordinate 7,508 downwards.
GAAGATATTTTTTTTTTGTATTACTTGAAGAATACAATAAATAGAAAACTTTTAGGAAGAAGAAAGTTCACATTCTTTAGTCATTATTTACTTGATCGTGTTTGTTTGTGAGTCTTTGGTTGCGTTGGCCATGACGGTCCTACTATTTTTATCCACATTAAAAAAAATTAACAATTCATAATTAATTCAATTTAGAGATGTTGTACACCTTTCACCATTTTACATTCATCATGGAAAAATATCTTTCCGGGAATTAGCGATGAAAATGTATATTATTTTTATACAATAAATAGTACTTTAGATTAAAATGTAGACTAATACTTTAAATTATCATTACGAGTGGCAACCCTAAGTATGGCCCACGTACTCAATTTTGTTTACTTAAACAGTTATCTTATAATTTGCGGAAAGAGTATTTCAATTCAAGTATTAGAGGTTATCTTTTAGTTTATTTGAGATACATTAGATAATATTTGTGGGCGGAGATAAATAATTGTAAATAAGGAAGACTCTCTTGTCTTGGCGCGTCCTGACACGTCGAGGCCTTTGGGTTCGATCCTCGGTCATGTAGGAGCGATGAGTTTATATATATAGATATAAATTATTACTTTCATTCTAAAGGTGCGATATGGAATTTTGGTATAAATGTATCGAGTTTCTGCCAGTTTTGGATTCGAACGGAAATCGGTCCAGTCTTAGTCTGTGTTGAAACTTAGTTTTCGTGCATAGTCGCATACCATTCGGCTAGTTTCGGGTAAGGTTGGTGGGTAAGTGGAAATCGCCGATCGACGAGATCGCATTTCGTTCAGCTTATATGTATTTCTCGCCGCTAAATTAGGAGGATACAATATAAGTATCACACACACATCTGTATCATAACTTTATTTAGCAATTTCTTCGATACTTCAGCTAGTTTTTTCACGAAAAATACCCTTGGTTTTAGTATGCAATAGAAATCTTAACATGTCTGAATAAGTTTCGATTTCAGCCGAATGTAAGACTGTGGTCGAACATTCGGTTTTGGTTTCGGCCGAAACTAAGACCGAACAATCAATTTCGGTTTCGGCTGAATTTCCTGTTTCTATTTAATAGTCAAATACAAATGTCAATAGCGACAGTGACTTTTAAATTTTACAATCGCTAGACCGGTCGTTTGCCACTTCAAAGTCATGAAGTAGGTAAATCCCTTTGCGTCATTACGTAGAAAAAATGGTCACAATGAATGGAAGCAACGAAAGTGAACGTCACCTTATCTTAAACCATAAGTAACGATACCTAGGTCGGGCCGAATCCGCATTGCAAGGTAATAAAGCCGTGACACAGTGAAAGCGAATATTTATATGTTTTAGGTCGCTGGTTCTGTCAAGATTGATACATTTTTTTATCTCTTTACCGTTAGCGTTGAACAATTTACCAGTACCGCCAAATATCGTAACAAATACTTATTATGATCTTGTGACACTTCATGTGCGTACTCGCATGTTGCCGCTATTATAACAAATATATCATGGTTTAATATATGAATCATTTATTAAGTTCAGCTTAGAATACTTCATATAAATATATTGTTTTGCCACCATACTGGTCTGCTGCGAACATGGTTTTGGGCATAATCCTCGCCAAACTTAATGATGGATTATATACCTGTATATGCGTTTGTCGGTGTTTTTGTGCGTGTCCGTGACATTTTATCTAAAACATTTTACAATAACGTATTATAGTGAATTATCGTCCATGATTGTAATACATATTAATTACGATAACATATCAATAAAAGCCAGTATTTTTCCCAATATCTGAAAATGAATTTGGTATCAGTGTAATAAACCATATCCTTAACTAAAACAAAAATTGTCTGTTTATCTGTCCGTTTATGCGCTTATAATATAACAACCACTGGTCCGTTGCATAATTTTTTCCACATGGAGATACATTGGCCAGGTTTACAACTAATGATGATAGGTAACCTGTAGTAAAAGCAGTAACAAATTAAATAGTTCATGTTGGAGAAAAACGATCAGTATCATCAGTCAGTACGATCAGTCCATCTTCCAATAAGCGTGATGTCGCGACGAGGGCTACTCAGCAATGGCAATGTACATACGTGGTGGTGGTAAAACCAGGGGGAGAGGCGTTTTATAAAGTGGCAATTAAGCGGAGCCGCGGGTACAGCGAGTCTTATTGTAAGTAAAAATTAGTATCTTCACTATCAATGAGTTTCTGCAAAAAACCTATTTTCGGCAACAGTGTCCGTTTCGGTCAAAAATCGACCGAATCGAAGCGTGTGGGAGTGCATGGTCGCCAGCAGAGTTCACTGATGCACGAGATTACAACGAGTTTATCCCACTAAATGAGGAGGTTATAATATAAGTATATTTGCAAATAGATATACGTGTACCCTACATTTTAGTATAGAATAGAGATTTTAACTTGTCTAAGTAATAAAATAAGTAATAAGTTGAATAGGTTTCGGTTTCAGCCATGGCCTTAGTAGCCTGGATCTAGTACTGCTTCCAGACAATAATAGCATGCAGTTAAGCATTCGTCTCGCTTGCACAGTACACAGGCCTCAACTCGTCAACCCAATTAAACGGAATTTCGCAAGCAGAAAGTTACTTGCACGGCTACTTTTATATTTGCACTGACATACGCCTCAATAAACCGTTATTGATCTGTTACGACAAATTTAGTGCTCGCGTCGACAATAAAATTGTATCTGTCTAATCTCGTATAACGACCTCAGATCAAAGGAAATGAAGACAGGGCTTAGAAACATTGAATTAAAGTCTGTCTAGTCGTTATGTAATCAAAGTAGCACGCTTCATCTCAGAAAATAAGTTATTTTTATAGTATAATAATAGAAGTAGTAATCGAGCGTGCAGTTCAACTGATGGCAGTGGCCACTACCACCCACGGACCCTTGTAATCACCCAAAATTGAAGGCCTTCCTGAGGTGGGCCAGAGATGCATTGCTACCCCTGAGGACCCAATTATTCATATAAATTTCTCTACCTTCCCACACCGTTGAAACTAGGACATAATAGCGTTTAACTCTTCTTTTATTATGCAAGTGCTGAAACCCCTCATAGTCGACATCGCTACGTCAATTCGTGGCGATGTCGATACCGAGTGGATCCAATATTTGGGACATTTAACTAACCGCCTGTTAATGTAACCGAACATCTTTCTTAATCTCAATCAAAATGCTTAGGAACATCTGTAAGTCTGAAGTGTTTGTTCGTTGTTATGTTATCCGTCCGGTAAAAATACCGTTACCGGACGGATGTCCGTTTCATACGGGCTTGCCGTTAATTGACATTAATTAGTCATTGACAAGACATATAGCATATTAAAAGCAGGGGTGAGTTATGGTTTGAAACTCGACTTCTCATACAAAGGTTTAAATTCGAATTTATATTTATTGCATATCAGAAATTATTATTTGTCACTAGCTTAATGGTAGCAAAACATCGTGAGGAAACCTACGTACCTGTGAGTTCTGTAAAAAGATCCCGAAGGTGTGTGTGTGTGTGAAGTCTGTGATCCTGCACTTGGCCAGTGTGGTTGACTATGGCCTAAATTCTCACTTTGAGAAGAGGCGTCCGGAATTGGTCAATGAATGGTTGATCACAAGCCACTAACAGCTAACCTTGCTTAGGAAAATCTTGAAGCCGAAAACTTAAATTTGACAGTTTCTTATTATAACGTTGAATTTGATATCAACTTAATAACGAAAGATTTTCAAACAGACTAGAACCTTTATTGAGATTATAAGACTTTCTAAGGTTTAAGATGATTTTTAATGCTTTGAACTGACCTTTATATCTATATAGCCTTTGTCTCTAAATCCAGAGGATTCTGTCTTATTCAGATCATCGTTTCACCTGGTCAGGGAAAGAACTGCCTTGCCTAAACGTGACCGCTACTCGAGGACCTTTCTCCCTTAACGGTTATTGGACCTCCTACTCGTAGGTCCAATAAACGTTGTGGTCTTGTATTTGTTGCCAGTAACTGTTGGCCTGGGATACACATCCCGAAAACATCATAAAACGCGCTTTTGAATACGGCGGGAAGACGCCTCGTCAGTCCGCAGCCTAATTTCGATATGACAAACTACTTCCACGATTATTAATTAGGCAACTTACGTGTCACATTTTAGACTTATCTCCTTATCTTATCTGCAGTAAAAACCGCGATTTGCATACAAGATTTCGATGGTGCGGATTCAGATATCTCAGATATGTATGTATCTAATGACAGATAAATTCTGCACACATTATTATGAATACCAGTTATTTAATTTTAAATATCTGTAATTTTATTAAGTGTCGGCTGTGTAAAATTACTTAAAACTTAAACATATAACATATATATCCTTGAATATGTTTGTCAGTTACAAGCTATTCTTTTCTGATCGATTTTTTTCTCATATGCTTACATATACGATAACGATAGAAGACCCGCGTGGCGGTGCGGTTACTACACCGGCAGAGGGTTCCGGGTTCGATCACTGGCCAGTCAGAAATTTAAGTGACGAATTTAGATTTCTGTTCTGGGTCTGGGTGTTTGTGTATCCTCTTTGTGTATGTACATGACAACCACGACACGGAATTCTAGTGTGGGGTTATGAGTTTAGAAAGCGTCTCTCTCTTTTAAAAGCATACAAAGAATGTATAAATTCTTATAAATGTTAGTCTGTCTACACCTGTGCTCTGTGAAGACCTGGAAACCACAATTAATTAATGTAGTGTCACGTTACAGGAAGTAGATACCAGGAATCCCCAAAAATATCCAAACATTTACCCTGAAAATAGGGAAATTATAAATGAAGATGAAACTTATTATGAAAAGAAAATGCTGCTATCTCAACGAAATTGTTGGACATGTTGTCAACTCCGAACGATGGACATCCATTCCCAATAAAGAGCCACTGAAACTTGTTGGTCAATAAAAAATACTGCCACTAGCCAACTGCGCTGTTTTATTGGCGAGATAAAATTTTATCGATGTCCGACTTGGTCGAACAATCTAGAATTGGGAAAGATTTTTATTGTCCCACCACTAACATGTTAAGTGATCAACACTGCCCATGAACGTAATCGGACTCCTTCCAAGATTAGTATCAAGTATAAAATCACAAGAGTGAGTCGGGCTTACACGAAGGGTCCTGTACCATGTTACTTAAATCGAGGAAAAAATGTCAAACAAAATTACGCATGTAGCGGCAAGAGCAACATATACAAATACTTACATATATAAATATCAAGATGTCACAATTGATTCGGGTACTCGCACGTCGTGGTAAAACAGCGTGAATTCGTATAGGCACCATTTTGTTACCATTTGTTATTTGTAACAAATGGTACATTGTGTAAATTTTTTATTATTATTTTTTATTATTTAGTACAGTGTACATTTTTTATTATCTGTTATTATAGCGGCTATAGTACACACTGACGTTTTTAAGTGTGGCAGTCTGGCAACATGGCGACAAACGTAAGGCAAGATACTGGTGCTTTACCACTCTTATGTAAAATATGACACAAAATGACTTAAAAAAGAAAGAAAAAAGTACAATAGTTGACAATAACAAATATATACGATTAAAAGAAAAAAAACATGGATTTTCTTGCCGGATCTTCCCAGTTAAGATATACATATTGTAATCTGACAATTTGTAAGTGCACCCGTGGGCCTACACAAAATAAATACATATTTAGACCTCCCTCATGACTTAATTAATGCTTGAAATTAACGATGACCTTCGTTCCCAGATAACCGATTTTTATAAATTATAGCCTAAATCCTTCCTCAATCAATGGCTTGTCAAATTTTAAAATAGTATTTCTAATATGTCTGGTACTTTCATAGATTAGCGCTTTCATATAAACAATCTCTTTACTTTATGATATGTACAGAAAAAATCACGTTATTAAATCACAAAGTCAATTTTAAACATACATAAAAAAAATTGAGTAAACATTTTTTGAAACAAGAAGAATTCATGAAACAAGAACTATTTTTTGTAGTAATTTAAAAGAAATAAAAAAAATGTCTGATGTGGAACCTGGTCCAAAAAGTAAAAAAAATAGTTTACGCATTCACGCATTCACTGTCTCTAACGCAAATACGCGTTGACGCACCGATAGGTTGGGCAGTGAAATGCACTTGCCATTGTGTCCATGATACTTACAGAAAGCATAAGTGTATTTTAGTGGGGGGTAGCTATTTTGTAATTCCTGTATATTTTTGTAATTTTCATACTGACTAAAATAATGAACATTATTTTTTACTCGAAAACTCGTTTCATCTAAAAATGAACGAAAATAATAACTTTCATTCATTTATAAGTTGACATTAACAGTCGCACACACAACTACAAAATAGGAAATTCTACTAAACGCAATGTCCACCTTACAGGAACTATAAAGTATAAAATTGTCAACTACACTAAGTGGTCGCTATAAGTGTATTTTGAGGTGGCCAAAAAACTTGCAAACATCAAATAAAAAGCAAACACGACACCTAAATGAAGAGCGGTGAACGACCGCGGCTAGATCGCAAACGATTAAACCCAACGATCCGCCAGATTGGCCTCGAATTAATTTTCACCATCTCGTGAGATAAACGTCGTTAAAATTTCTGCTTAATTACGAATACGTGCGATCCGAAAGTGTGCTTAGAATGTTGCAGTTGCTATCGATTTTGCGCTGTTAAGCGGCGTACACACTAGCCGACTTATCAGCGTGGTGACCGCTACGATATATCGTGGGTATTTAATCTTGTGAGTACACGGCTTTGTACGACGAAATTGTTTAGAAAACCGGCCTTTGGCGGTCTAGCTTATATGCTTATATGCTGCAGTGAACTGCTCCACTTTGATTACATTTATCACATTACAGCAGAGCCAAGAAAGGTAATGAATTTAACAGTGTATGTATGTATATATGTATGTTTGTATGTTTATATGTTTGTATGTACGGACGTAAATTCGATCTTAGTTTAATATGTGCGTAAATAACGTGTGCTAGAGGTTTTTATGGAAAAATATTTTGACGGACGGACAGACTAAAACTGATTCAGTTCACATTTAAGTTTGAATATGCCTTAGTCGGTATTTAGTTAAAATTTACAGGTACTTAGGTAATTCGTGTCTGCCGTATAACAGTATAAGCTAGTGTTCTGGATTTAAGGCTGTGGAAAGATACACTAATATATTTTTCAGCCCGTTGCCATCCACTGGACAGGACTTCTCTCCGGCCAGCCGGATATCTGTTGAATTTAAAATTTTGTTTGGTTCTTAGTGTTTGTGAATTCGTCTTTGTGGGTCGTATGTTATATCTGTAGCTGTAGTGAGCATATCATCTTTAATTTCTACATCTTTTACGTAACATTTTGTTACTTGTAACAATAACAGTATTATAAATATCCTGAAACAGATGTGTAGTTATACGATATTTTAAACTAACTTCAAAAATGGAGGAAGTTCTTAATTCGACTGTATTATT
>DWJS01000260.1:0-12429 GCA_018248975.1 Codatractus imalena | reverse complement strand
AAAGTTATAGTTTCATACTACAATTTCCTTCTGAAATATCTTAGTTTTCTGCACTACAGTATATGTATGTACATAGACATACAGATTAACATTACTCGACTTGGTGTCACGTAGGCGGATAAAAAAGGAAATACTCGAAGTGGAATTAACTTGCGCAACTTGAAAAATGTTTACGAAAGTTGTAAACAATATCAAACAACCAAAGACGGGTCTTAAAGGCCTTGTAACTGACAATAACTTATAGGGGTTTAAGGAATTCCCAGAACATCGACGATCAGGGGTTAATACTTACCATTTGTGTAATGTAGCGATGGATCCTCGTGAATTGAAGCTTAATATTTGTTTACCATCAGTTTCGTTTCCAAGATAAGCTACAAACGGATCGAGAGTTTCTGATAATGGATTTAGTTTAGAGCAATATTGCAGCTTTTTAAGATGAATCCAAGTAATTTATGATGATAATACTTTATTTATATTTACTGAAATATTTAACGAGTTAATGATGGTTTTTCGTTGCATCATTCAAGGGGAGATTGAACTAGTATGTTCGTCTGAGTGTAATTTTTTATGTATGGTCACCGATATTTTTTATGTCACTTGTGAACCGATTCATCATCAACCATTTTTGTCCCACTGCTGGGCACAGGTCTCCTCTCAAAGTAAGAAGGTTGTAGGCCATAGTCCTCCACGCTCGCCAAGTGAGGATTGGTAGACTTCACACACCTTAGAGAACTTTTTTTAGAACTCTTAGGCGTGTTGGTTTCCTCGCGATGTTTTCCTTCGCCGTTAGGCAAGTGATGATTAATTTCTAATACGCATATAATTTCGAAAAATCAGAGGTGCACGCCCGGGATTTGGACCCCGGACCCGGAAGTGGCCGAATTTTTAATCACTATTCAATCACTGCTTAAAAAACTTCTATAATATGATATAATCGATATTATAAATCAAAAATATGGATGTAATACATTTATAACTATATTTATTAGTATACATAGTATACATCAAAAATATGGATGTAATAGTATACATAGTATTACATCCATATTTTTGCGTCTAGTTTTACATAAACAAACCACAATTACACAAGCAGTTTAGTCCATGCCAACTAATGCCATATTTGCTCTGTCACAATTATTAACCGTTTAATCTAGATAGTTCGGTGAAACCATTCAAAAGGTATTGGATTAGTCCACTTAAAGTTGAAAGTTTTGTTTGCATTTGCTTCGTCCAATATTTTGTTTACACTTTAATAGGAAAACCTGGATCAATATTATTGCAACAAAAGAGCATTATACCTTCCTGCCTGCAACCCTATTTATGTGCTGGCCACGGGTCACTTCTTCAAACTGGAGAAGGCCTATTTTATTCTTTTGTTAGTGAGAGGGACTTTTCAAAGGTACCCCTTGTCGAGGAAGCGACACAGGTTTATATGGTACTTTTACCGCACTGAAACCCCCCGGTGACATTCCTTCGCGTTACGTAAGACGTCTCCGGGATCTCCAAAGGAACGTGACTGGAGTCCTCCGAGCGTGGTGCCCCTGTCGGGCTCTTTTCAGAGAGAGTTAATGCTCATCTCACACCTTCGAGTATTTACGACGATATGCGGCCACATATACCGTCGTCCTTCTCGGGGTCGCTGATGGAACTGTTCTAGGTACAACTCTCACCCCCCGCAACCATGAAAGCCCCCTTTTAGTCGCCTCTTACATCAGGCAGGGGATACCGTAGCGCTATTCTACACCCGAGCTACAGAAACAACTGGAGAAGACCTGAAGCCTACTCAACCACCCTTCTCCAATGCAGATTGGAGGAAATTATACTTAACCACGTAATAATCCATATTCTCAACCGACTTCAATATGGTTTCAGTGCAAACATATTCTCAAGATCAAGGTTCGTGTTAACGAAGAATGGAAACATCTTGGCTATTTCTGTGTAGGTACTTCAACGTACGATAAAATCTGTACTAATTATCCGTAGTCAGATTGTCACTAATGATCTGATCTACGATACCGCTGCTTCAAGAACGCCGTTCAGTGAAGAGGTTGCCCGTTTCAGTGTTTTTAATTTTGAACTTTGCAATTACCGTTATTGTTTAACCTTTTGATGTAAAAAGAGTTGTTTTATTAGTTTACATTCGTATCTCTGTCTATGTATCTATCCATGGCATGTTAGTTTCTAAAAGATTTTGACTATACTTTTTGTCGAAGGTGGCTTTATCGGGAGTAGTTTTTGCATATAAGTAAATCTGTTGAGTTCTTTTAAGATCATCTGCTATTTTAAGGGTTTCGAATCCAAAGGGTGCTAACGGAACTTACTATTACTAAGAGTCTGCTATCTGTCTGTGACAGGGCTGTATCTTGTGCTATACGTATAGACTTGAAATTGTCACAGTATGTGTACTAGACCGCTATAACAAAAACAAAAGAAAAAAGCTTAATAAATATTGAGTTTACCTATAAAAATCACGTCATCTACTGAGTCATTGGGGCGATATGCGAGTAACCACATCAACTGTGATTTCGTAATATTTTCTTACGATATCATGTTTTGTATTGTCGCTCAAACGTTCTTCGCCGTGTTTTGATCTATCTTAATCACAGTGGTAAAGAACTATTCATGTGCAAGTCCAACTTGTACCTGCCAATTGTTTGCACCTGCCAGGGGTATTTTACATTTATTATTTGCTTGCTTATCTTACGTTTAAGTACACAATACCAAATCCCAATAATTAATTTCACAAAAAAATGATAAAAACTATTAAAAAGGACAAATATTTCAATTGTATGGTCTTACTTTCATTTTCTTTACACGAAGCTGACTTCATCGCTCCCTTTAAGTCCTTGTTAAAGTTTTAACATTACTCATTCATTTCCAAGTATTTCATTTACCTCACGATTACGCTAACATGCAATTTGAATGAGCAATTTAAAGCAAAACAGTTTTTTTAAGAAGGAAAAGTAAGAAACAAGTATTAAACTCACTTAATTTATTAAACCTCTGATAGAATTGGTACTATATTTACAGATTAGGTGTAACAGAATATGTCCAAAATTTAGACAAAAGCGAGTAATAGCCATTGTTACCGACCAAAGGCGGAATAACTTGTGGTTGGATTGTGAGGGTTTATCATCCCTTTCGCAAATATTTCCCTTTGTACCTTTAGATCTAATTCCGTCACAGTTAGGTAACCATATTGAAACGATGGATATAAATGAACGGTATGTTTGTAAGAGAAAGGGGTTGACACCGTAGTAAGTCTTATTTACGCAGTAAATATACTTATATAGTAAGTCTTATAGTTATATCTTATTAATATTTTATATTTAGTGTATAGTAAGACTTATAGTAAGTTTTTTTTACTACGTAAATGATAGTCACAGTTCATAGACATAGGTGATATGTCTCCTACGTGTTATAATGTTGGTTTTATTCTATAACTTTTCTTACTGCAATACACTCAATTAAGTGCATTCGTATACCCTTACTAAACATTAAAGCATAAACGTGAAAAGGCCAAGTTAGGTAAAAAATACTTTCGGGGTTCATTTTGTTACCGATAAGCGTTTAGATGTAACGGGTGCCAAGTTTCATAACAGTTCCTAAGTATAGAATGATTAATTCATTAATGTTCTTCAATTCTTCCTACAGGATTTTTAACTTACCAAGTTCTTATTGTCGATAAATTAAGTTTTTTTTTATTATTAAAGAAATCTAATACAAACTTATGTAAATTTTATTATTACAATTTCCGCAAAGCGTGCGTTATACAAACATGTAACAACATAGTTTTCCGTAAAATGTTACCTACACTATAAGGGTTACACCCTGCTGGCTTTTCTCCACAACCAACCCCTTGTGCCGAGACTAAGCTGTCCTTTGTGAGGCACACTTTGATCCCTCAAAGAGATAATCACCCTTTGTTGTCAATCAGGGTTGCTCTTACTATTTTATTTTTATTGGACAGAAATAACGTGTCTTTTGTCGACGTCGCGTAGAGAACGTATTATGACATTTTTAATAGACTTCTGAAAAGACGACGTCAGATGGTTTACATGTATTTCGTATATAGGGCATTCCAAGTGAAGGTAAAAAATGTTCATGTTTCCGATTTTGGTATTTTTTTTGCTATGTTATACCTATATATCACCTCAACCATACAACATATTTTTACACTATTAAGTGTGTATTAGTGCGTTAGAGGAGTTTTTGCGTAAGCGTCAGGTACGCGCTACTTCTAATCCTATTAACCAGTTTTAAAAAATTACAATTAAATAAATAAAGTAATGGAATTTATACTTCATTAAATGATCTTTTTAAATGCATTTTCAAAAAATAAAAAAAAAATGTTTTGTTTTAGAAAAAATCATATTTAAAATTTTCAAACTAAATTTTTTATAATTTTGCCCCTCTGATTTACTTGCCAGATAATACTCGCCAAAATTCAGAGTGGGACCGCAAGACGTTTAGGAGCTAGGCAGGATACAGTGCCGAAGCGCAGCTGCCGCCAGTCAGCGCGACATAACAAAAACTTTCAATTATACAAAACACCTTCTGTTGGAACTTAAAACTATTTTGTGTAGCTTTAATGACGTAATTATATTTTAAAATAACATTGAAACTACACCTATCAATTAAATAATAGGTAATCTGCGGTATATTTTATATACCTTATAAAATATACCGCAGACATCTATTGACATTCTATGACATTGCCGCGTTAACCTTTTACATAATTTTAACTTGAAGAAACTTAGTAATGTTTTGACCTAGCGTGGCTGTGAGAATATGAATTTTTAAATAAACTGTTTTGCGAACTGTCTCATAAACTTGACACGAAAATAAGAACAGAAATATTTAAACAGCTCTAAATCCAAGTCTTTGAAAGAATGCTTAAATATTAAATTCAATATTTTACTCCATATCTTGAGTATTTTAAAATATCTTTTACGTATTACAATTCGGAGTCACTGGGAAATAAAGTACAGCTGTGTCATTACAAAAGAAATTTGTACGAGAGAATTAGGCTTCTTAGATAACTTAGCGGAACAATAAAAAGGGATTTTGAAAATTGGGGTAAAAACTACATATAAAAAAAAAAAAACATATAAAGTTTTGTAACTGCGCAAGCATTAGTTAAAAGAAGTCATTCGAGATTTTACACGAACATCGGTAACAGTACATTGGGTGATGGTGACCCTTTATCAGGATATTCATGTCACACATTAACACGAACAATATTTTAGGTTACATTTTAAGACAAACCTCATTGACCTAAAAATATTTGGCACTGTCATACTCACAAGACGCAGTAGGAATAAACTTTGCGCTCGAACGATGTCTGCATCTAAGACACGTGTCTCACTATCACCTAGAAGATGAAGCGATAATCAAGCCAGCCTATTAAACTAACAGTAATCTATATACAGTGAGCATAGCGGAAATTCTGGTACATGGTATATTAATATTTAATGATGTACGATGATTTAAAAAATAAACGATATCAGACAGTATTTACCTTATATATTACCTTAAGTAAAAACGTTAATATTTCATATGATATACACATTTTAAGTAATAAAGTACCTACTTATTGAAATATTGATATCTAATATTAGAAATATCAATTTTTCAATTACTTATTTAATCATACCTTGGGATATGAAGAAATATTAGTGTAAAAGTAATATTTTGACATTTCCTCATTCACTCGTTTAGGATTGGTCTGGCAGCAACCTTAAAGTTGCAAGTAGCGTGTCATCAGTACGTAAATTCGTGATTACATGCACTATTTATTTACACAAGGCCATCTATACAACTAATTACCTAAGTTTATGCCTCGTATAATTAATTCCACGGATACGAGCCTGATTTTATGTTTTATGGTGTTTTATGGGTTTATAATTATAGGTATGTGTTACAGTTATGCGCTTTATGTAAAATTACCTGTTATTAAAAAGAATATATTGATTTTATCATTCCTACTTTTATATTAATAATGTACATTTTATAGAATAAAGCACTGGATTGTGATCACATTCTGCAAATTGTCGCCATAATCCAAAGTTGGTGGATTGTGGAAGGAATTAAAACAGCTCTCTGTTTATACCTATCTCCTGAAAGAAACTACGTGTCATTAGGTTCATAAAAAAAATGAATCACATGCTTCGTCACATTGTCATGCTTCAACTGCATGTAACTATCGCCACTGTTATCTTTTATCTGCAGCGGTCATGCCGTTGTTTTGATCGAAAAGACAAGCTAACGTCATACAGGATGTATTCCACTTAACTTTCAGTCACATCAAGGATCAACAACATTAAATTAAAAAATTGAAATACCGACTTGTAATGAAAATAAGCTGATGATTTTTAAACGACTGAACCGATTTTTAACGATTGATCACAGCTAAGAGCACAATTCGATGAACAACCTTTTCACAGATTCACAGACATATGCACACAAGCACGCAGATACCCAGATGCAAAAATACACAGAAACATACATTAAACTAATATCTACCCTCTTTTGGTGTCGGGATTGAAAAAAAATTACAGGTTACATAGAAACCCCTTCTTAGAACCACTCAAGTTTGATTATATTCATCGTTGAATAGTAAAAGTAGAAGAAGAGCATCATAGAGGTAGCGTTCGCTTCATTAATTAACATCATTTTGCATTACCTGCAAACCAAGTTTTACTCAAACCAAAATCTTTAAATTAAAACAGAATTTAAACATTCTCTTTTTATATTTGAACATGGTTTTTTTATATTTGAACATGGTCTACCATCAGTTCGCAAGTAATTTACGTTTAAAGACGTACAGATACTACAAACATGTTTTGTTGAGGTTTTTGGCTCGATCTTCATGAAGATGGTACAGAACGTTTAATGCGCCAGTCCAACTCGCGCTTGGCCTTTCTACATAATATATACAAGTTCTGCATCGTATACATGGACGGAAAAACCAATTGCTTGGCACCTCCGTGACACCACACCATTAAATATAACCTAGTTTCTTACACGTCATACTTTTTGTATTTCAATGATGTGTTTCATGGAAATACCAAGAAATCATTACTTATTTTCCAAGTACAAGTAGCTTAAGGGTTAATTAATTAAAAAAACATTTTCAGAGGTATACAAGAAGTTATCTAAGACTACTTTTAACGGTGATTGTCTTTTTGGCACTTCTGTTCCTTAGAAATATTAGGTCTAAAAACAAACAAACAAAAAAAACTCGTGTATTGCAGTACGCTACATATCAAGTGACAATGGGAATAGAGCTTTTAACAGCTCGAAACAGGATTTTAACAGCTCGAAACAGGATTATTTTAAGCTGGTACTACCCAGATGGTCCCATTTAAATGGAATTATGATCTGTCGAAATTTTAACTGCTTAATTTATCATATAGACTCGCATAGCCGAGCGTTCAGCAAGTCGGTTCGATATATAGAGTTTCGGCTTTAATCCCCAATCTGGGAATCCGGTTAGGAGGCTATAAGAATAAAAAGCGACTACCTCTCTCATAATCTCACCATTCAACCACTCCTAGGCATGGGACCCCTCAGAGTGAGAAGGATTTAAGCTATAGTCCACCACGTTTAGATTAGTAGACTTCAACATGCCTTTGACATTTTTAGGTCTCTCAGGCGTGTAGGTTTTCCTACGATATGTTCCTTCACCGTTAAACAATTGATAATTAATCTATAATACACACACTATTTCGAAAAATAATATGTGCCTGGGACACCTTTCTTACTTACTCCGGACTCACAAGCTGAGAGGCTGAATTTCTAACCACTTATGCTATGCTATATTATACTATTATTGACTAATTCAAAACACCTTTGTTTCCAGCTGCCGGTATCAACGAGACGTGCACGTTCAACGCACAATGCGAAGACGTCGTGGTCAAGACGGAGTGTCGGAATGAAAGATGCGCATGCAAGTATGAGATGATAGCCGAAGTGACTGTAGATGGCGGTATTGTTTGCAACCGTGAGTATCCTAACACTATCATATTGTATTAAATAATAATATAATTCCTAAGATCAAGTGAAATTATTGGTATGCATTCAATCCAAACTAACGTTATGAATACGAAGATAACTTTTAGCCATTCTATTACGTTGTCAAGCTTAAGCTTCTAAACCAATGTGGATGATAACCAATTTGGTATAAAATAAATAGGCCTTTAGCAATGAACATTAGCTACTAAATGAAGCAAAAATTAACGAAATTAAACAGAATATGAAAGTATACATGGGCAATCAAACGTAGCTTAAATAAGGGACATATTTAATAAGTAAGCTTATTAATGGAAGCTTTAGAAAAAAATACTCGAAGTAATAATTCTATGTAAGCGAAATTACGGGTTCTAGCTATTCCTTAATAAAATTATTTCTGTTTTCAGCGGAAAAGCAGATCGAGGAGTCCACGAGGACCCTTGATCCAGCAATGATTGGTGTTCTGGTTGGCATGGCTCTAATGTTCGTCATCATCTGTGTTGTGCTTCGTTTGTTCAGCAGGTGAGTTTGTCTTTTTATATCTCACTGCTGGGAATTGATCTTTACCCACAATAGAAAGAAGCCTGAGTATACATCGCCATTTACTATATGGATTGCCGGAGAAAATAATGGTTTGGTAGTCAACCCGTATTCGATATTTTTAAACCGTCCCAAAGGTATATATAAGGCTTAACGACTGCTAGTCAATGATTACAACCAGCACCGTCGATTTCGAGCATGTTCTCAAACTGTAAATAAGGCCTTCAATAAAGCGAAATGACTGCTATCCAATGGTAACAAAAGGGTCTAGATACTAAACGTTAAACTGCAAATGAGACCCCCGAAAAAGCTTAACGATTGCTATCTAATGATAACAGCCACGGTTGACCGTTGTCTTACTCAAGCTGCAAATAAAGCCTTACACAAAGCTTACTGACTGCTATCTAATGATAACATCAGGATTGACGGCTTAACGTGCCCGTCCAAGTGCGCTTGAAAGTTAGCTGTCGAATAGTATGGGGATTTTTGCGTTTTAGGAATTTCAGCAAATACGAATGTGGATTCGAAATCCATAGTAATTTCGTGGATCAAATGATTCATCGTTGTTAGTTGCATGAATATGTATGAGAGTTTTGTTAATGATTCGGTTTGGATGTTCGTTAATACATAAGTGCTAGTATCTATGCATGTGTTCGAGTCCTTTTTGGTGCTTGAGTACCTTTTCATTGAATGGTTGAAATGTTTCGTTTCAGGGCCAGATGGAGGGAGAACCGCACCATCTTTAACACCCCCAATCCTCGACTTATGAATGTTTCACTGCTCCGGGACTCGAAACTTCTGCATTCACAGGTATGTTACATATTTTACAGGGTTTGAAGTGTATGTCCGTAATGATAAGTCCGATACGTTACTGTATAAAAGGAAAAAAATCGTCTATAAACATTTGCAATACCAGAGAAGTCGCGTTACTTAACCAAAAGGAAAATGAGCAAGTACCATAAAAGATACGTCAGTCATGTATCCTTACTTCGTCTATTTGTGTATGACAGCTTGTACAAAATACGTTTCATTTCATAAAGTTTCGCATATAAATATTTATTAAACTAATACATATTTTGCATGCTATGTAATTTATTTCAGGATCGTCGCGGCTCCCGAGTCAGCATGCGCCCTCCTTCTCGTCAAGCCAGCCAGCAGGAACTGAGACCTCACTCACCCAGTCCAGGTAATCTAAAGACAATAATAAAATTCCATTAGCGTTTTAAGT
The DNA here is from genome assembly GCA_018248975.1 of Codatractus imalena. NCBI lineage: Eukaryota > Metazoa > Arthropoda > Insecta > Lepidoptera > Hesperiidae > Codatractus > Codatractus imalena. The sequence continues at coordinate 2,648 of DWJS01000260.1, read as the reverse complement.
TTAAGACTTTTATCCAATTTGTTTGGGGCGATATATGGGTCTATATAATAGAATCTTACTTAGAATGATTTGTTAACATGGAAGGATAGGTACTACCTACTTAGTGGTTGTTAGTGTAACTTCAAGCAAATATATCCTTGTTTCCATCGAAAGGCTCATTACGGTAAAATGCATTAGTTTGTCAACTCTTTTGTCAAAGTAAAGGTTATTCAAATATATATGTGTGTCTACTCTGTGTCCGTCCGAATGTAAATCCGGTCATTTTCGCATATTCTTTTAGGGCTTCGCTGCGGTGGTAGAACCTATCGAAGGTGATTTCTCTCCAAGTCACCGCCACCACATTTACTACTATCAATAATAGTTTTAAGAGCAGCTGTGTTCTAGTTTCAAAGATGTGGTAAAGGACATACAAATATACAAGACTTGCTGTGACGACCTTGGGTAGGATTCCAATCGCATCTTGGGGAAATTAGTAGTCACTAATTATCAGGTGAACTGCATGCACGTTTGCAAATTACACATGATAAACAAAAAGAGGAGACAAATGCCTAACATAGTTCATTCCTCATGAAGCTCATCAGAAACAGATAACAAAAGATTGTATCAGCTACCACAACTTTTTGTCATCACAAAGTGTTGGCTGGTAGAGAATGCCTTTAGGCATTGCCATGTCCGATGTCTAGGATGCAATAAAGTACATTAATACACTGGAATAGAAAATGATCAAACTAAGGACGTTTCGCACACGCAGTAGACCTCCTGATGGTATCGAAGTGACTAACAAAAATAATAACTAAAATAACCAATGTTAGAAAAATAAACACGCATTACATGCTTTTGAGATAAGAAATTGCTCTGTTCTTGTTGAAATACATACCAAAATTTTCGGAAAATTAGTTCATTTTCAAAATGATTTAAATCAAGATGATCATAAAAATGTGGTTATAACACTTTGCTTTATTTTTATCAACCTCACTTATATTACTCATTTTTTTTTTATTTGGAGAACCTTTAATGATTGATTGATTATATATATTGATTGATTTGAATGTCAATTTCTCCAATTTGCAAATTGTGTCATTTATTTTTTAAGGTGCGTTATTTATGTATGTTTGTCAAGTACTACAATTTTGACAAAAAAAGTGTACATCTATTGTACAGCAAAATGTATCAGTAAAATATAGGTCAATTAAACAATGAAGTGGACATGTGCTATACTTGTTGATTATTATGAGATTTTTAAGAATATTACGTATGTGTTATTCTTAAAAAAATAGGGTAGTTCCTAGTAACTTTCGATAGATCATACGTATATGTGTTACACATACTTATAGGGTGAACACAGAACATGAAAACATGTCAGCAAAATTTATTATACATGCAAAAAAACAAATGATTTTATTCATTGATGAATTGAGTTTTATTGCAAAAGCTTTTTTGTGTCCTGTGAAATATGTCGCCAGGAACTTCATAATATGAAGCTAAGTATTAATTAATTATAATTCAAATCCTATTAAAATTTGAATAAATCCGAAACTATTGCCATTATTCCGAACATACAACGGAGTTAAGCTCTTCACAGTGGGTGAAAAGTCTCAATGATATAAGGTTCTTTAACCATGTTGAGTTAAAGTAAGTATTATAGACATTCAAACATTATAAAGTGTAGGGTCTTCTAAAATCCACATCAATGAATAAAATCATTTTATTTATCAACACCATCAAATTTACACTTAATCCTATTTCTTATTCAACCAACACGTCCATGTTATGGTATGCATTGTGACTGTTATTCATACATGATTCCATTTATCGACAGCACGCCATCACCAAAGCCATCAGCTTCACCGAAAACCCTCAGGTTACTTGATTGTTTCATTTTGCTTCATCTGATATATTTATTTATATATCTAAGTATGCAATTAATTATATATTTGACGATGAGGTAGAAAAGCATGTGATAAATAAAAAAATATCTGTAGTGTTTGAGGAGATTTAATTCAAATATGTAAGCCTCCACTCTCTTCGTGATTATGAGCTTTTGATTGACCTAGTTCTTTTATATGACATCTTTATGAAGTTAAATGACATAGAAAAATATTTAGATGTGCGACATATTTTTGAAAATAAGAAGCATATTAAAATTGCATTGCTTTCTGTAGTAGGAACTTCTCAAATAAAATACCAAATGTGGCATTTATTGCAGTAAATGAATAAGATGAACAGATTGATAAAATAGCAAATATGGCAAACTATGAAGTTTTATGCATGATAAAGCTAAAATGAATTCAAAACGATTGATATATTGCTACCTGCTTAAAATGGGAAAACAGAGCATGAGACATGTTTAGCTTAGAAAGCATGACAACGATAAACATTTCTGTTAACAATTTCAGAAATATAGTGAGTTATTAAACTAACATCTACCTCATTGTCACTATTATTTTTATTTTCATCGCACGCTGAACACCCGTATATTTTGATTTTATCACATTGTATATATTTTTGTGTACTTGACACACGGTGTGAACAACAAAAACGTAAACAAAAATCTTCGAAATTTTTACACATGTCACATTTTATATTGGTTTTTTGAATATATCGTTAAACTGTTTGTGAAGTTTTAAACTGATAATAGACTATTTCTT